>KZ538030.1:144329-172107 GCA_000934665.2 Catajapyx aquilonaris
CCCCCCCCCCCCCCCACAAATGAATGGCACATGTTGACATGTACACAGCATTGCATCCCCTGTACTGTGTTGGCTTTCTCGCTTTGTTCAATTCAGCTCCAACAATGACTCATACTGCGCTGTTGGAATTTTTGCAGAAAGGTGGACAGGAAAACGCTGTGAGCAACAAAAGGCCTTGGGGGGTGAACATTCAATTTGTCATGTGCTTTTCCCCCCCGCTTGCATTTCAGAATTTTTAAACAGTGGTTGCGCCATTTTGTACTTGCGAAAAGAGTATGCTTACTTGTGTGCTTGCTCGAGGTCTCAGCTTCAAACGCTTGATTTATTTAATAAGGAGGAACTACATGGTGTAAGATACAGTATGTCAAAAAATATTCGGGGATACAGCCTACGACACTATCATCACCTAGGTAACTCCATCTAGTGAGTTACGACTCCAATGTTTTGAATCTGAATGGTGTTGTGCGGAGGGACGCGTATCTGCCAGGATATGTTACACCATTTTGTAACTAAGCTTTGTAACACCCTGTATATGACACGTTACAATACTAGACAAGAACTAATAACGTGGATGGGAAACACAAAAAAATGAATCCCATTAACAGCCCCATTGGAGCTTCTACCGGTCTGAATAGATATTAATCAAAGATGTCCGACCTTGTGGGCGTGCCCTAAATATAATTCAATCTTTCCATTCCCATTGCGTATACACTCAATTTCTCTAAGTGACAGCTTGGGATGGATGACTTCTTGCTTGGTCTATTCAATTCCCTAGAAACGTTTACTCCCAGAAACAAGAAGTTCGTGCAACTATGGTTTCATTTCGTCCTATTTTCTACAGGGATCTATTCAAATTGCATATTCCCTCTCCGCTTGCTTTTGCCGAGTAGGTTATATGATGTCGAAATGTGCTGAGGCTGACTAACAATGCGACCCACAGCAGCAGTCATGAGTAATGAATAAAAGACTGGGGCCTCCCCTAGAAAGGATGTTGCAGGCGTATTGAGCGTGTCTCGAGGCGGGTCATCTGAAAATCAAATGGACCCGAGAGGTCACGGGAAGTGTGTACAGCAGGATGTGAAGCTCCATGCATGTTCCGGAATATTGTTGACCAGAAAGAGCGACAATTAAGTGTGGCTTCTAATTAAGCACTCACACTAGATTGACAATAAGCAGAGAGCAAAATGGAAAGTGGGTTTTTTAAAGCTTTTTAAACATTATAAATATTTGCAATTAAATTTTCCAAGAATGATCCGGGCTCATTGGTATATGACGGCATAAAAGGCGATGGCAATTTCGATTCTGCATATTTTTATGCGCCCATTTAACTGCGGAGGCTTACGTTCCTCTTTAATGACCGCCTATCCTATGTCCAAGTGCGTTGTTTTGTCGGACTATTATCGCAAAATCTGGACAATAAAAAATCTACCGCGGATGATTTCGGATTGAGGATGATGCCATGGGACATTTGGGCATCGTCTTTAAGTCGGGACAGGAGGTAGAGGGGGGGGGGAGGGTTAGACGAATCGATCCTGAGTCCGGGAGAGACACATGATGTCTGCAGATAATTGGCGGGTTTGAGAACTAGGCGATGCTGAGCCACAAGGCAATTTCTCTTTTCGGATTAGCCGAATTGCAATGTTTTCTAAAAATGACTATATACCTGCGGTGTAATCCTGGTTTTAAACGCCGGGTGATTCTCGGAGAGTGATGCGTCTAGATTGGTGTCATGTGCTGTCACGGAAAACATGCGAAGTTGCGTTGTCAGCTTGAATTGAGTAACTTGATGCAGACACGTGTAATGCAGGCTTGTCATCACTTCAGATGATACATGCAGGTACATGCCTTTTAGTTAGCACTTAAAGTCGGAATGAATCAATTTGATGCGCATATGTAAATTTTTAACAAAGCTCATACGTGAAACATATGCAATATTGATGCTGGTTTGTGCCAAAAATACGTCTTTCTGTAAGAAATCAAGTAAGGCTGTCAGTTCAATTCAGGCTTAATATTTTCTCACTCAAACTAATTAAGATTCGGTTCAGTGCCTTTATACTACAACACAACGCCAAAAGACAAACGCAGTAGTTGAAAATCCCTTGGCAAATCCATTTGTAGTCTACGGTATGAAATAATTATGCATCAAAATGCATGTTTACCTACAGCACATTCACCAGTCATGAGGATATACAACAAAAAAATGCCTCCATTATGAACTAATGTGCTCGACGCAGGCAACATTGCGCTATAACGATGCATTTGTTGTTTCCGAGTACACTACACGTTTTGTAATTTTGAAGCCTGGATATTTAGGGCTCCCAGAAAATACTATATGTAATTTTTGAAACAATTAAAATAATGGGGAACGAGCATTAACTATATTGCTTGGATGTTCATGTGGCTCTCTGGAAATTATATTTAGCAGCATTTGGAAGAGGAAGGGAGTGGTTGTTTTAAAACGTCAAAATAGTTGTAACACTACGTAGACACACAAAAAAGTGAGAAAACAATTTTACTATTTCAACATAATAACAAGTGAAGTGTAAATTAAATTGTAATTTCCAAATTGTCTACTAATAATAATTATTTGCATTATCTGCTTTTTTGCTATATGATTGTCCATACTTGCCATTCATTTCTCTGAAACATACGTCTATCTGAGTTGCTAATCGAGTTACAAAAAATAGTTCCCTTATATTACTAAACGACCTTTATACCTCGACATAATTACTTCATTAATCACAAAATAGTGCAAGTGGCCCAAATAATTACTTCAAAATAGAGATTGGACCCTCCCCAGTATTGATCTCAAGCCTATAATCCAGGCAATTTGCTAATTCCACTCTCAATGTTTTGCCAAAACACTAAAATCCAGCCTGACAGCCTAATTGTCAAAATCGCAAGTGGATTAACGCCCCTTTTCGACGTCAAATCCGGCGTCTCATCATGACAAAACTTCGCGACAAAAAAAAACAAGGCCGTTGCTCCAGCGACTTTTCCACACAATTGTCTTTCAAGACGATGAATGATAGACCCTACGACAACAACAAAAATTGGCGGATATTTTTTTTTTAAAGGGGGATTGGTAATGGATAGGCGTTGATTCTGCCTTTTTCAGTCGGAAGAACGCAGCCGAGCCCGCAATCTTCCGTCCCGTCGAAGCAGGTCCGAAGGCCCACCCAGCAGAGCCTTACCTCTTCAGTCAGAGTACCGCTTACAATTTGGGTGGGTGGGAAGGACCGCTACCTCCCAGGCTTGGCCAGGACGGCCTCAAGCCGCGAAAACCAGGGTAGGACACTCTTTTAACAAGCAAACGTTTTATAACCCCCGAATGGTGTGTTTTTCCCGATATGTGTGTTTATACAGAGAGAAAGAGAGATAAATGTGAATCACACGGCTCAAAAGTTGCGACAATAGAAGGATGTAAATGCCATAGGTTCTAAATGCCAAAAAAAAAAATCTTGAAAAGGCCATCTACCTTCAGTACCACGAATGAATTTGTTGAGCCTCCTGCAAGGGACTAGGCAGGGCACGCAGAATGTCAATTTCTAATTTTTTGTCACTTAGAGCCTATGGAATTTCTACTCGTCAATTGTTACGCAATAATTCAACAATGATTATAACGATTGCGACTAGTCTATTCAACAAATTATAGCAAATTATAGTCTTTTGTGTCGTGTGTGTGTGTGGCTCTAGAGTGGGTGTGTGCGAGAGACTTATCTCGATGTCTTTTTTACGAAATGCTGTGCTGCTTAGTTTTTTTTGGGAATGATTTATCAACACCTGTTTTTTTTTGGCACACTGCGTAACATCAACCTGCGTCGAGGGTTTCCAGTGGTTTTTTCACCTGTAGATATGTAGCTGTTCTTACTTGGCATGTTCAGATTGAACGAATTTTCAGTGTTTTGTTTCGTGTATTAGCAGAGTACTTAGTTTCTCAATTTATTCATTTCCTTCCCGATTGTCACCACTACGTATCAATTTGCCAGGGTCTCCAAGGGAATAGTCCTAGAGTGTTTCTGTTCTAAAGACCTCATTTTAGGACCAGACTTGTTCAGAAACTGTCTTTCAATTCGGTCATTGCCTTTTCTAAAAGGGTACTTGTCCGACTACTTGCACTGACGCGTCTCACTGGAAGTGGAGAGCCTGCCCGAATTCTCATTGGCTCTCCGTTTCTGTACGGGAATTTCCCGCCCGTCTTTTCCTCTCCTTCAAAAAGCATCAAAAGTAATCTATCACTCTTTGAAATCCTCTGCCTTTATGAGCATATTGTGCAAGTAGGCCGATTTGTTGACATTGGAAGGGAAAAAAACTGGTTTTTTGATAAGTGGCTTTTAGCCTGAAAAGAAGGCTGAACGTCACTATATATAGTGGAGAATATGACAGAGAATAAGTGTTAGATGTCAACTCGATGAGTGAAAGGGATGTAGGTGATGCCAAGTAAGAATGTAAATGTCGTAGCTTGATTTTTATATGAACGCGCATCCTGACGACGCAGCCAGTCTTGGAATTACAGTGTTTTTGTGATGCAGGGTTCGGGCCAAAGAATAAAAATACTGTGCGCAATTCCAAGACTCGCTACGTCGTGAGGATGCGCACAGTTCATTATAAAAATTCTGCTTAGTTTGTAGGTGTGTAGTATACGTACTCTTGAAGGATTGTCGATTTTCTGTTTCGACAACTCTTTTGGTGCAGAAATAGCCACCTTCTTAAACCGTACTTTTCTCCCCCATTTTTCTGATCAAAAGATCGCACTGTACTGGACTCATCTTTACATTTGTGTAAATATTAACACCATTTACCTTCTTGTGGATTTTATATTAAAAAAACCCAGACCATTGTGTTCAATTTACGAGCGTTTTGTGGCCATTTTGCTGGCGTGGTAGTAAATTGAACTTAACCGTTTGTTGTCCTCCCCTATTAGTGTAACCGTTTTCCTTTGACTAGCCTTGTTGTTTCTGCTTGTGTTTCTGCACTGAAGCATTCAGCTTGTTTAGATGTAAAGGAAGCTTCCATGCAGGTTGATGCTCAGCGTTTACATTACGAGTACAAACTTTGGGCGAATCCGAGACAATTAGGGACTGTAGTAGTTGCACTTTAGTAGTGTTTTTTTTGATCACATTTTAAATTCTTAATTAGAAAAATATGTATAGGGTAGTTGGCTGCAGCATGGTTCGTTTCGACATTTTGCAATTCATATACGGTACTGTATTTTTTTAACAAAATATCGCGCACACTTGTCCACATTGCGAATCTGCACTCTCACTGTTTTCTTTTAATTATCTGTGTGTGGCAACGGCTGTGTATACAAAACAATATGATAGGTGTAAGGATGAAAAAACAATATTATCTATTCTTAGGTTGTTCATACAGCGGTCCCTGCGATCGTGAGAGGTGGAACGTTTGGCAAAAGACCACACTTCACTCAGTTCACTGTAAGTCACGACTTATTTCGTATTAATCAGGCGGTGTTTTTCCTTTGCAGAAATCACGAAAAAGTTTTTTTTTAAATGAAAGTTAGGGAATTGTGTGTACCCATTGCGAGTGTGCTCGAACAAAATTAAAAATGGGGGCGTCAGCTACTTGTCCTAATATTACTATGTAAATATTCCGCGTAATACGACACATTGTATGCGCACACACGAATTGTCGACTTTATGACCATCTAGAAAACACTCACATACTTTTGTCCTCAGTGCTACCCAACGGAGGTTCCAATCTTCCGAAAAACTGGGCAGCCCAGAGGCACTACTAGGACTGTAAGTTGTACTTAGAGTTTGGCTATCTGCCCAGTTCATTCGCAAAAAAAAAAAAAAAATGTCAGGCATATTCTTCAGACGAGTGACAAAAGGGTGAGAAGCCGTAGGGAAGAGTGGCCTCAGACAGTTTCAATTAGGTGTCTGATACCAAGTTCGTTAAGCAGAACTTTGTGAGAATTTTTTTTAAGAACACACTGCAATATTGGACCAGCTTTTTTTTTTGCCATTTCAGCTTATTTCACACAATTTGGAACCGGGGACCGCCAAACACCTGAGAATATAGCACACACCCCTTTGTTACATTATGGCTTCTCTCCTTTCGCCATTGCCTCACACATTTCCCACAGAAGCCGTGTTATTAATGCTATTTATCCCTCAGGGTTTTCGCACGCCGGTCCCCGTGTTCATGAAAGCGGTCGTTATACCCAGAACTACAAACCCGCATAAGTCCATGAGCACTGTAAGTTTCAGTAACTCGCTTACAATGTTTTTTGAGCCGCTTTTGTATCTGCATATTGTGCGCGCACCATAATATTGGCGGATGAAAAATTACTTCGGGATGGGTCAAAAATTGAGTTACCAGAAAAGTTCGTATCCAATTAAAATGGTTATTTGGATTGTAATTTTTATGCATTTATATATAGCTACTTGCATGCGCAAGAAAAATAATAATAAGCAGGAAAGCAAATATTATGCTTCCGCTTGAGGAATGCTTGCCATGCATTATTTAGCAAGTACGTCACTCATTACTGAAATGTCACCTGGATGTGACAGGCATGACTTTATAATCCGCTTTTCCTTTACTCGACTAAATACCTTGGCAGGTTTCCCAATAGGCAACTGGTTGAGGGTTGGGGGGGAATCGATTCCATCATATCTAATTTCTGGTGGATGAATTCGGCGAAAATAAATTCGACGGTCAATAATTGTGACGAAAAAACATTTCGATAACTTCAGACATTTAATTTGCCGAAAATTCGTTCAGAAGTGTGCTGCTTGTAAAAATTCTCCAAATAGCCAATCACAAATTTCAAAAATTTGACAGATTGAGACATCACAGTTTTTCAAGACAAAACTGTATGAGAAGTATTGGCAGCTGCGAACAAAGGCTTGTGACGCAAAAGGGTTCACCGTTTTTTTTTGTCCCAAATTCTTGAAAGGAGCAACCTTTTCTGCTGGCGTAATCTAATTTCCTTCCTTGTGCTGTAGCACTTCTAGAAGAAAAGTAAGTGACCATAGCATCTGGCGGGTGCAATTTGAGGTGGAAAGAGTGTAACATGTTATTCTGGTCGCTTCTGATTATTATTTTTTTTAAATAGAAGAAAACGTTCTGTCAGTATTTCCAACCTTGCACTATATGCTAGAGATAGCCTTACTGCAGTGTTTTCTACTTATTATGTAACTATTGGAATTCTATAGCACAATAGAGAGCTTACCAATAGGCGTATGTCATCCCCACAGGCATTTAGAGGCAATTAGGTGCAAAATGCACGGTAGTGTAGGTAATTACTAATTAGCATTGTGATTCTACGAGAGATTTTAGACTATGCCGGATGAATCTAGCCCAATGAGATAAAAGCGGGCGGAGTAATCTAATTACTTTGGAAGATGGGGGCCAATTAATTAGACTCACTTTGAACCGATCAGTTCGATCGTGAAAATGTAGTTTTCTTGCTTGTAAGACGCTGGTTATTATTAAGGGAAAGTGAATAAGGACAAGTTTGATGAGAGAGAAATATTTTACACATGCTGACGCCGGGTTTAAACCAAAATTTTCGTGCAGTAGGTACCGCTGCATCGCTTTTTCTTGGTACGTGAACATTGTTGACATTGTGACATGGAATTTCATAACTTTGGCGGTCATTATAATGCCTTGCTTACACCTTTTCAGCCAATCATGGCACCTTCTTTTATCTGTCCAATCGCATCTCATTGTGCTTTGTTATGGCCAATCACGGCTCACCTTTTTCTAGGGCCAATCACATCCCGGCTTTTTCTAGGCCCATGTTTCTTCTCTTTTCTTGGAGTTCCATGTCAGCGATTGTAATAACACAACTATACTGCTGTAGTGCTGTGGACCCGTTCCAGAACGGGTTTGGTATTCTGGATGCCAACAATGTTTTGAATATTGCACCAAGAAAACAGCAATCAGCTCTGATATTTTTTAACCTGGCTAAAAGAGCGTGGCCACTCGCATGGTTGCCGCAGTCCGCAGGGAGGAGTGTAGCTGTCGCTACAACAACAAAGTATTTCTTTATGTCCCTTTTAACGCAAAGACAAAGACAGAGAGAGAGAAAAAGAGTGTTGGAGACAGATCGCACATATCCTCAGATGATATCCAGCTACCCCCCTCCGTCGCGCGTTGGGGTCGCTCGAGTGGCCAACGCCCCGGCGGCCAGGGCCGCGGCCGGCCTGATGTCATCATCCACCTCTTCGGAATACCGCTTGCAGTTCGCCTGGCCGAGGTCGTCGGAGGCCACGCCGCAGAGGCGTCGCGACGCAGCGGCGGCGGCGGCTGAGGCGGCTGCGGCAGCGGCTGCGGGGCCCAGGAAGTCGCTCAGCATGGGGGCCATTCGACCCGTGGCCAACCACCCCGGAGGAAGAGGACAGGACGAAGGTAAGAGCCACCATCTTGCATGGTCTGGATGATAAAACTGTTCGAGAAACCCTTCAAGTGAATGTCGTTCCAAGCATGGTCCAGGCCTTGAACCGAGTTATAGTGGCCGGATCAGTCAGCCACGCTTCCTTTGAGCAAATTATTTAGATTGAGAACTTCTATGGGTTTCAATGTTGGGCTCTATCCCTTAGCGACCGCAGTACTTGCAAGGGTACAAACGATGCAACTTTAGCCCCCCTTTATGATCCTCTTCAAAGAGATGTTTTTAATGGATGCTTGCAAGTTTTCCTGTGCGGTGCTTCATTATCTGCTTTCATTTTCACACAAGGGGCTCATCGTGTCAACTGGTAAACGCGTCGTTTCGTCATTCAAGGCTGGGTATTTTTACATGCTGAGAAAGCAAGTGCACTGCAGTAATGACGTTAATTCAGTGATGAAGAAGTATCAATAGAGAAAAATTATGACAAGAACATGCAAATGTTTGTTTGCTTGTTTGTTCAATCATTCGTTTATCTATTTTTGAGAGGTTCTGCGCATTTAAGTTATTTTCTGGGGTATATCACTCTGTCTTGACTAAAGTGAACAATTCATTCAATGTGCACAGACAATGTACAGTCTGACGTGGAATTACACAAACATTTTAGCATAGTTTACACTGTGTGGGACTGAATTGCAGTCGAGTAAACTAAAACTATGCAAGTTCCCTTCGGAAAATAGGGTAAGTGCTAATCCTTTGCAGGCCTCATGACATACCTTAAATAGTGTATAAGCTCGGGCCTTCCCATTAGTTACTGTAATGCGCTTTTGTGCCAGCTCGATCTCCGAGTGTGGAAATGGGAAATCTCACTACATTATGACTTAATTATGATCTACAAATGAACAGTAAATTCCAGGGGGCGATTAATTAGGATTTCACTGAGCTGCATGAATAATATGTAATGTATTATAACCTGTTGGTCAAACTATTTTGGCCTCTGGTTTGTTGCCGGGCACAAGCACTGGGAATGATGTCAGTGATGCTGGAGAGTACATCTCGCGTGAAATTTCAAGTCCAATTAAATTTGCGCGATTATCATGCCATGATAATATGGCCTGGTCGACTAGTATTGGCGTTTCATTACACGTCATGATTATCTGCGTATAGGCTTTGTTATCCCTGTGAGTGATTGGTATCCTGTAGTATATGCTGTATGACTAGTGTCCAATTCTGCATATATTTCACATCATTTTGTTTCTGCTTTGTGTGTGGGTAAACAAAAGTGGCTCCTTTTAAAACTTTCCATTAATGAGCAGCCTGCTTCAACAACAATTTATCATATGTAGAGTATGGTGAAAAGATCCGGCATATGCAGCATACACGGATAAGATTTCAATGGTAACGCCAGACATGCCTGAGCAGGATTGGCACGACACCAATTACCCTATTTATATTTGCCGAGCGATAAGTGGTGTTCATGTCGAAAGGGGAGACCAAAACTTGAGACATTTCTTAGCATTTCAAAACTTCAATCATTAAGATTTGTCTACAAGTTTTCTAGTTACAGGGTTTTTAAATTTGGACATTCTTTTTCGATGACCCTGTATTTACTCAAAATTAAAATTCAAGGTTGTTTTAAGAGAGGAAAATAATAATTTTCAACAATGTATTTATTTTTGTATTGTTTATCATCGCAATATATTTAATTTACATTAATTAATTAATTTTAAATACATTTGATTTCTCATGCACATGTTGAATTTAATGAAATGGCCTTATTTCTTATAGTTTCACTTTAATTAAATGAAGAAGTGGAAATGATAAAGGCTCGTAAGTGCCAAAAAAATCTTAAAGGGAGATATACAATTGAGTTTATTTCAAATGAGAAGACCATGCGCACATAGCCGGAGCCATCTGTGGCATACCTTCAGTACCACGAAGTAATTATTTTTTTATCACTTTGGCAGTAGGGGCCCACGGATCATTTTGCACACATAATCTCAACGAGTCTAATATTCTGTCGCTTCGAGCCTTTAGCATTTCCACTCTTCAAATATTATTAAACATGCCACTGTGTATAGGTACGGTACATCTATACATTTACAACGCTTGGACAACCACACATCAGCGTTGTAAACAGTTGCACCGCCACCAGCTAATCCCATATTAGATAGATTCAATCATCCTGCCAACCCTGCATGATTCCCATGCATTCTTGAACAGCCAGTGGTTCCATATTATGCATCCACTGTCCCCCCCTATTTCCACCGGGTTGGAACTTGAGAGTAGGGGAGGGGGATGGAGTTCTCTGGCAGGGGCCATGTCCGGCTTTGCTCGTACATGTTTCAGCGCGGACCCTGCCAGGATTAGTTTCTGCCTCTGCCTGCCTGCACAGCCCTCCATGGTTTAATTCTCTCCAGGACTCGGCCCTGTATGTATGGACTTAACATCTGATCGACCCAACCCCATGTCACTGTGTGTCACACTGATATCACCCCCCCCCCTCCCCCCACACACTGCCAGTGTGATAGTTACTTCTAGTTAATGCAGTTTATCCGGTAAACTTTCCATAACCTAATCATGTAACTCCCTTTGAACTGTGGGCAGACCACCTGTATTATAGAAAACAGGTTTTAATTTTTATATGTGTGAGCCCAGGCTGTGGTGTAATTAGCTTCGGAAACATATACCTGTTCAATATTAACCGAGCTGCGGTTTTAATATTTTCACGAGTCTATATCGATCGCGGTTGCACCAGCTTTTCATAATGGAGTTATCGCCGATTGCTGATTGGACCGATCAGAATGTCATTTTCGGGTCGACGTTCACAATTCTTACATCTTATTACGGTTACTTTACGGCTACTTTCTGGTAGTAATTCACTCTATTTTATTGCAGTCTTTATGTTCAGCATGTGTGCACCTGCTGATAAAATCCTATAATCGCGAGCTCCCTCTCATATAAAATTGATTTACAGTGATAAGTGTCTGAACATCTGCCATTTTTCGCATGTTTAAATTTAAACGCCTTTGAACGGCAGATAGTTGTTTTCCCATTTGGCTGATGCAATCTGAAATTTTTCAAATTCGCAATATACCTACAGGAATTTAGTCGGAAAACTAGTGAAATGATTGAAATTGGCAAAATTCAACAGTACTGCATATTTGACATAGCAAAAAGTACTATACTATATTAGTATACTGTATGTGCAGCCGGGTGTGGTTTGCACTGCAGTAACAGGCCTGTGCTTAAATGGTGAATGAACTCTGGCTAAAAATACACAATGCAATTTTAATACTCGTGAAGCATAAGGCCCGGAGAAGTACTTCGCTCGGTAGCAGGTTGAGCAGCTTATGCAGAAATGTCAGCATATATTAAGGGTAACTATCATAGACATGTAACTATGCCATTTAAAAATATTGTCAGGGAAGTTGCAGAATCTCTCATACATCAAATTTGTAGTATTTAGCTACTCAGCCCTTTTTAAACCTTCCAAATCACAGCTTACCTACTACCCCAGTTTTTGAACACGCGACATTTGGCCCACCCCCATCCATCACTTTTTACGTACCATAAATTACATACCCCCCCAACTCACTTAATCCTAGTGTCAGCCAACCCCCACCGAAATATCCAGGTAAGCTCTACTCCCGNCCCCCCCCCCCCCCCAAAAAGAAAAAGTAACAGCAAGCAATCTCAAAGCATTATCTTTTTATGCAGGTAGGCCAGGTGATATATGGCCAAAGTCAGGTTTAGTTCTCCAAGTGTTGCAGCCCACAAATCGGTGCAAACAACACACCTTTGATTGTATCTTTTTTGTGTGTGTGTTTTTGGGAAGTGGAACAGTTCTGCGCAGAGTCTGAGTTTGATACCTAGTGTTACACCTGGAATCAATGGTGTGATCAATCTGTTGGGGTTGGGGTGCAGGTCCCACAGTGAGCACGAATCCTCTGGCAGAGTTGGAGGCGCAGTTGATGGCCACAGACGAGGCTGACTTTGACCACGAACCTCACAGTTTGGGGATAGAGGCGGCTGAGGAAGTGGACGGACCCATGGACGAGCAGAAGATCGCAGAGGAGGCTAGGGATAAGGAGGACAAACCCAGGAAGAGGTTAGTCCGGACACGTGTAGTTGGAAAAAAGATGAATGTAGGCGACAGTAATGAAACTAGTGACATCTAATGCAAAATTAGCTTCATTATTCGTCGCAAATAAGTCTCCCTTTCATCTTTGACTGGTTCAAATATTTCAGACGAAATTAGCTGAAGCCTGTTCATCAAAAAAAAAGCGGATCTTATTTCGTCTTATCAACAGCATCCAGTGTTTGCATCGCTTCTTAAGAAATTGATCCGGATCGAGCTCTGAATAAGTAGAACTGGAGACGGATAAAAAAATGAGGACGCCCTGAGGAAATACATCAAATATTATACAGGGAGAGTCATCTTTGCAAACTGACAATCAATACTGTGGAAGGCAATGCCAATGATTGAATATGCGAGCTTAATTCAGGGTATTCAATGAATCATATGAAAAAGCATGCGCCTCTCTCTCATTTTCATTTTTTTTTCTGCGCGATGTACAGGGCGTGCTTTTGCACACACATTGCAGGGGAATTGACAAGAGAATAGAGAACCCGAGTACACATTGGCTTCCGATGCAGAGACCCGTAACTGGATAATGACATCCCTTTGTTTCAAAATTATGTTCATCATCAAAACACGCTGGGAAGTGAATCATTCTTTCTGTATGCGAAGGGTTAGTTTATTGTGATTTTGGGCATCAGGAGGGATTGTTCCGAAATTACGATAGGGGAAGATGGAATGAATGGAACCGGACATACTGTCCCCATTAGGATTGTGCATAGGCTTTATGCTGTAATTAATTAATTGCGACTGTTCAGCATTCTCGGCTCTTTGTTCTTCCTTTCTGTTAATTTTTTTCTGCTAAGTTATTTCACACATTACTTGCAATTCATGTGTGAAATACATACATGAATCTTCCAAATATTCTGATATTGGGAAGGTTCATATGTTCCCATACTTATCATATGATGCACTTAGGATTCCTTACAAGACGGAGTACCGAAAGAAGTTCCGTCCCTTCTCCCAGTACGACTATGCTGATGGCCGATTCACGAAGAAGAAGGGCACCAGTGACGCGGGTGACATGATGGACCCATGGTTCAAAGAGGCGGTGGAACTACGGAAGAAAGCAGGAGAATACAAGGTACTTTGGCTTAGGGCTATCCATCAAGAGAGCAGGTGTGATACAGCTTACATTTTTTTCGAGGCTTATTTGCAGGCGATGCCCATTATTGGCTGCTTCCAACTAAGGCGCTTTGCAATTATGCAAATTCTTGTAAAATCCGAGCATAAATTAGGATTTTGTTTGCGAGTCGATCCACAAGATTGTTAACTTTGTTTGAGCAGACTAAGGAGAGGTTAGTGTGCTCGAAACGACGTGGCAGAGATTTTGTCACTGCTACGAAAATAATAAGAAAAAAACTGATCACAGCTACTACAGTAGTAAACACCAGTAGCAGCTATCATTGTTGGAAGCCACCATTTTGCTGGAGGCTTAGCATTTGAACGTGTGCAGCTTTTGGAGGCTCTTTCACGGCAATTACGACGATTCAGGGGGGCGACGCTGTTTGTGTCCATGCCAGTTGTAAATAGGATGTGGCAAGCAAGGGGGTCGCAGCTAGTTTGACTTGCTAATGTAAACATATTATGCAGGACAAGAGGATAGTCATTTGGCTCAAGCACCCTGTAGCAATGAGCGATCAACTCATCCAGTGTTTGAACAGTTGCTTGATGGAGCCTGCAAAATCCTGAACTTTGCATTTCCAAAGTGACAAACATGTACGAGTCTGGACGCCTATTGTGACCTAACCTAACCTAACCTAACACCAAATCCGGATATTGTGAAGCATTCGGGGCAGGTTATCAATGAAACGTTATTTTCAAAGAGCAATCCATCTGACTTTCTTCCACCTGCACAAACTCTGCCATTGTTCTGAGCTCCAGATTAATCATCTGATGCCATTGTCTTCCTTTTGCAGTATCGAGGTTGGGGAACTGAGCTGGTGCCGGATCACCTCTGCGACTTATACCATAAGCAGCTCTCCCTCTGGGAGCAGGTGTCTCGTCGGAGCAACTTGGAAGCTCTTTCTCTGGCGTCTGCATCGCCCAGGTACACATCCCCCTAATATATTACGAATTCCCCGCAATTTAAACCACTGCACTGCACTGGGGAATGGGAAACAGATGCTGGCTTATTGATGCACGAATCCGGCTTTTGGAGAGATTTGTTGTCAGTTTCTATGAAGACCCAACAATGTGGGATTAGAGCAGATGCACACTGAAGTCTGGTAGCCTTTTGTCTCCCTCTCTTAGGTCCATCACCAAGGAGGAGAAAGAGAGGGAGAACACGAGGAAGATCTCGCCTACCAAGCCTTCTCGTCCTTACACAGCTCCGGTGCGACATGCCGATGAGAAGCTTGAAAAGAAGAAGGTACTGTTGGCCCGAATAGAATTGCGAGTGTGAGTTAAATATCGTATGATGTGGTCTTTCAGACTGAGAAACTCGAGGACCACAAGGAAAAAGAGCCACGTGCTAAGAAGGAACCTCCTGTTCCTACACGTGAGTAGTAGACACAAATATATGGATGTGTCCATGTTCAGGTTTTACTGAATAATGAGCTGTCCTAATGGCTGACCTTTTACAGACGCCAAACCTCGTGGCTCGCCCCCAAAATCCAGGCCTCCCATCTCCAAGCTCAGCGACGCCAAGGCTAAACTCAGCAAAGAAGGTACCGTCACATTCGACAAATAAAAATGGTTGTTTTAAAAGTACCCAGTTCTATACAACATATAAATTTTCAGTGGGTCAGAGAGCCATAAAATTCGGTTCTTAAATCATATAAGTTGCTCATTTGCTTGATTTAAAATAATAATAATATTGCTTACAATCTCAATATTGGGACATTCTCTAAATAACACAACCCTTATGTGGCAAAATGATCACAGAAAGATTTGCACAAATATTTGCATTTTAAAATTAGCAGTCATCATGAGGCTATATAGAAATACATAGCACGTGAAAGCCAATTGCACCATTGCGCGGCAGTGGAGTGCCAGGAAATTCTGCCGGAAAAATGTCAGGAATATTCTTTTAAAAATTGCATAAATATGAATATGAATATGAAAATTATTTTTTTCATATTCTTGTCACTTATTCAGCCGAATTTGTCATCTTGTCAAGACAGCGATGCAACTGGCTTGAAATAACAGTCATGATTATAAGATGTGTAATTACACTAGTGCACATCTAGCCTGTGGCGACTTCCGGATTTCATGTGTTTGTTGGGCCCAAGTCCTGAGCGCCTTTCAGGACTTTCCATTCCCTCTGGCAGACCTGAACACTACAAAAAAAATTCGATGTGGTTTAGCAAACATGACAGAATTAGGCTCAGGTCCTGTTTACTTCCATGCATACTAGGCACTGCAGATTGTTGAAGAATTAATCCTGTTTGCATACATCCCTTCTTGTGCTGTTTTGCTAACACAATTCATCCTTGTTGACCTGGTCAGGGATTTGGCTTAATTTTCTCCATTTTATCTATTCAATATTATCTCTGATTACTTTTCGTCTCCTCCAGCTCGTTCCCAGTCTGTGGGTCCAGACACTCGCTCACCCAAACGCCAGGCGCGTCCAGCTTCGACTGCATCTGCTGCACCACCAGGCGGATGGAAAGTGCATTTGGATGGTCAGGCTGCTCCGGAAAGGCGTCCTCGTCCCAGTGAGTTTAAGACTTACCTAGCAATTTAAAAAACCATCGGTTTTAAATAAGGACCCTGGTAAATAAGGAGCGAGGAAGCTGCTTTTTACCTACGTAATTCTTACATAGTCTAGCTCTCTGCCCCCAACCACCAGTCTCCATTTTTTTGGTTTCCTAGATGGTTGTCACTCTGTTGTTTCTTTTAGGCTCTAGAGTGTGTTCTTTTACCTACCATCTCACCACCCCCTGCATATATACGTAAACCATCCGTTTTTTCGGCTGCTGTGGAATCTTTTTAGCGGTGTGGTTTTAGAAATGTGGGGGACTAGTGTCGTCTCCTTTTTTAGAGGAATGGAGTTTCAGTGGGACTGTTTTTCAGTTCATGACCTCTTTCAGCTTCATTTTTTTTGAATGAGGGGGAAAATGCTTCTTTCTCTTAGTGGAAACCATGTGTTGTTTGTTTATAGCCCGGACCGACAGCTTACGGAAAAGCCTCTTTATATAACAATGGCGCAATTTTGCTTTTCCGTAAGAGAGCAGAAGGCATGGATGTGACAGGTGAGACAGACGAAAGGTCAAATGGAAGGTTTGAGTGTCAACGATGGTGAACCAACGAGTTCATAAGGTTCAATCCTGTGCAAAAAATATGAGTGAAACTGGATGAAACTCCCACTATAAACCTACTTGTTCATACCGTATGCACATGTTAAAATCAGAACCCAAAATCTGTCATGATAATATTAATGTAGGTTAAGTTAGAATGTAGCATAAGCAGTAAGAGAAATATGTTAAGTAGTGTAAGAACGAGGTGTTTTAATCCAACATGTGGAAAATATTTCACATTATCTTTGGAAGTGGTAGTTGTGCAGGAAAAGGCACAAGTATACAAAATGTACTGTACCTACTGTACAAAAAGATACAGTTATATCGTGTAAGTTAAACAAGATATAGCTCCATTAACTCTGAAGCTTTGTGGCTGGAACTAACGCTCAGTTGTATAAACCAAAAATTTGACATTTTGAGTAGATACAACTGGGCATAAATCTGAACTAATATCAAGTCAACAGCATGAGATATGTGTAGCTGAGTCTCACCCACATCTCATGCAATTAAGTTAGAATTATTGCAGGTTTAGTAACAGCCGTAAAGCACACATGTCTTGAAACACCTCGATTTATAGCTATCCTCTTTGATATAAGGCTGTAGCAATACAAGGAAGTGACCAGATATTGGGTTTTGCAGATTGTAATATTTCATCCTCGACAATTTAAACAAAAAATAACGCGGAGATTTATAGTGTGGGACGCCATTTGCACTGGAATCGAACCTTATTGCTTGAGTAGGTTTGCACCATTATTCACACCCTCACCACCCAAAAAATCAGCAGAAGTACGAAGGAATGGCCAACAAAATTGGGCGCTCAAAATTTTATCCCCTTTAACTTATTATAGGTGGGTCAGGTTGGGTGGCGGTGATTTGCTCCCGGATAATTTCTGACCTCCTGACACGCGAACTTCTCGCTTTTTCTAGCTTCCCTGACCACCACCACCAACCTCTCCCGCCCCAAAAGTAGCACTGCTCCCGCCCCGAAAGCTGAGGAAGGCCCACCACCCCATCATGCCATCAAACCCAAACACATGCCTGGCAAACCGGGGATCGCAGCAGCTAAGGCCAAAGTCGAATCGGTCAAAGAGCCCGACAGAAAAGGTGCCAGTAAGTAGAAAAAAAAAATGTAACCCGGGTTTTGATCAAAAAACCCATTTAAAAAAATCGACAAGGCGACAAGTAAGAAGTGCCCTCACCTATTTATTGTTTATTTGTTTACGCTTTATTTATTTATTTTTTGAAATAAGGTGAGGGACTGTCACCTTCACACAACTGGAGGAGACAGTCACGGTGTCGCTTCATTACTAATTTTTTTTTTTGGATGTCCATTGAATGTCTGTGCAGCAATGTATTTTTTATTTGTTTGTTTGTTTTCTATCCCATGTGGTCTGTGCGGATATGTTTATTTTAGTGTTGTGCTTCCCACCCTGAAAGGCATGTTTTAGAACGAATTTGTCCCCCCCATTTTCCTTGGTACCCCCAACCCCAAAACACCCGTATTCAACCACCCCTTAGCCATGCTGGATCCAACATGGCGTCGCAGCTTGTTTGGCGGCTTGTATGTGCTCCTTTGTACACAACGAGGGATCATAAACTGCAGTAATTACACCGCATACTGAGAAAGAGAAGGGTCTGAGACACCGACCTCCTCCTTTTTTGGACAAAACTCATCGCTTTTTTTGTCAGCGTTATACGTAGCACAGAATACACCATCCAAACCCCATTGAGTAACTGTGGAAAAAAAAAGGTGCAGGATGATCCAAAATTTCTGAAATAATTCTTTGAGACACTTCTATTCAAAATGTTGTGAAAGTGACACTTCATAGGATTCTATAATGTTTCAAAGATCAATTAATAAGGTCAAATCTATGAACAAACAATCTCTTGAAATACTTAACCTGCAAGTTCAGAATTTTGAAATTCAGACATTAATTTGTGATTTCATAAACAAACTTGTTTTTGAAAACAAATCGCAATAAAATGTGTCCCAAATGATTGCTTCAAGACATGTGAAAATTTTGAATCGTCATGCACAGTATTTTCGAAAAATAATGTAGCTTCGCACTTCCACGTGTTTCACAACGACTCACATGACGTTTGAGTGAAACATGTCCAACCCTCCCCCTGTATAAACCGCCCCAACCCTGTCGGTATGACGCAGTAGGTTGGTGTACTCTGATGCATATCTGCAGACACACAAAATGCAGCAGCGATGCAATACGCTTTCAGTTTCACCCCCCAAGTCCTGCAGTTTTGCACATCACCGCCAGTAACAACTGACAGCGTATTGTACTGGACTCATGAAGGAATCTGCTTGACCTCTGACCTAGCATTGACCTTCCAACCCCAAACTGCCTGTTTCAGCTGGAGACTCGAAGCAAGACAGCGTGGATGAGCCTACACCTCCGTCGGCTGTGCCCCAAAGCGCCATACCGGAGTCACGTCGTGACCTGTTTGAACCAGTGGTCAAGTCGCCTCCGGAACCGACCCGGGTCAAGTCTCCGGAGCAGATCGTGGTGCGCTCGCCGGATCCGGTCAACTGGACAGTGCCTCTGGACACAGGGAAGACCTTCACGGTCACTCAAAACGTGCGGGAAGGTGAGTAACTTTGCCAGAGAAGGTAACTATTATTGCTTGGTGCGATAAGGCCCCAAACCTGTCATCAATAAGTCAATATTTGTCAAAATTTTTTAGACTTTTTCTCATGAAAAATAGAGTCTTATATACAGTACAATCGGATTCAACTGACCCTAAAAACAGGTCTCAGGGTCAACTTCCGGTATTCCGGGTTCACTCTATGTGCCAATGTCAAGTCTGCATGATTTAGAAATTATTTTTCGAGCAACGAGAAAGATTGACAACATTCTATGTCATTTGTACAATTCGAATTTCCTTGGCAGTGAGAAAAAGTATACTCGAATCGCGCTCGCGTGATTTGCTAATCTTGTTTTGATTGAGTGTTGGCAGTATTGTTGGCCGGATTTATTGGGGCCTTATAACAGTCCCCTTTTGCAAAACTTCCTTTCGTTGTCGGTACTGGTAACGTCCTGCTTTTCAGAGGGTGATGCGGCATATTCTGGGGACCCTTGATAAGGAGGTGAGAGGTTTGTGTCTTGACAGGGAGAGAAACTGATTCGGACAAAAACATGGAGCGTGTGTTAAAATGGCTGGCAAAATTTTTTCACTATAGGATTAGATGTGCTTGGATATTCCCACTCGAAAAAAATGGTACACTCAATTATTATGGAAGGTACAAAACACGGTAATTTTTACAAAAAGTGCAACTTGGATTTTTTTTTTGTGGTGCCCAGAAAATGTCCCCCTTTTTTCCGTATACACATTGTGTGAAACCTTGCATTTAACGGGCTGTTTTTTATATATGTAAATGTACATGTTTTTCAATTTTTATGGCGTGTCTTTTAATGTCTTTTGTATATCATCATATGGAACAATAATAATACAAAATAGAGCTGAGACTCTTTTTATTGTCATGGACTATTCTTGCATTTCAGGGGCTCCATGCACGAACCTTGTACCCCGCATTTTTCTAAAACGCTGACACACTATGAGTGTAGTTTACATGTTAGCATGACCCCCCCTTTTGTTCCCCCTCTATGTAAATCAGTGTTACCAGGTTCATGCACGGAAGCCCTATATTTACTCTCCTCCTACTGTCGTATATACTGCTGGACATTACATATATGATGATAACAATATTGGGGGATGCAAATACAGCGAGGTACTTCTTGACATGACGGTGCTCCTGACTCTTTCCCGTACCCTCTCCCTGAACCCCCCTGGACTTAATGGCAGGCGATGGAGCGGGCAAGACCTACATGGAGCATAAGCATCCGACCCCAACCTCAACCCCGGGTCACAGAGGCACCCCAGTCGTCGGTACCCCAACCCAAGTGACCACAATGACCTCCCCTAAAAAACCCGCCACTGCCACCACTGCCACCACTGCCACCACTTCTGCAACCACTGCCGCCGCTGCCTCCTCGGCTGCTCCTCCTGGCACCACTGCGGGTGACCCAGCAGCAGCAGGCGCTGACCTGGCCCCACTGCACTCGTCCACAGGTAGCGACGGGCACGACTCGCTTGGGTATTTCTCCGAACCCGACGCTGATTACTCTGCTGGAGGGGTGGGGACCATCATCGACCAATGATAGAAAAAAAAAAATTAATTACATGTGTACAGTAGTTAACAGTATACATACATCCTTCAACCCTAATTACTCCTGGCATACCGCACAGATTTCTCACATTTTCTTTCAAGTTGCACTTGGGGCAATCTGTATATTATGCTTGTTTCCTGCACTGGGGGAACTTCATGGGCACTTATTTTGTGGTTGACATTGTCGTTTTATGGCATAATTCACATAAGGACGATTTGCGTATATATGGTAAAGTTAGAAGTAGTATGGGCACAGTGACCAAGTCGGCTTTATGTGAATAGGCCTTGAAACGCAGAGTCCAAGAGGAAGAAAATGGCAGAAGTGTTTAGTCCAGCAAACAGAGCAACAAGATTTGGGGTTGCCAGTGGCAATGAGAAAAAATCTACTCAAATCAGTTTCAAAAATTAATAAAAACAATTTGCTCTGAGACGAACAATAGTTTCTTCCGCTTTATCCTTTTGGCAGTTCAGTGCAACGACAGAGCGAAAGGGCCTTGGTAAAGGTATACCTGACCGAGATCAAGTAAATTCCAGCAGATTGTTTAGAAATGCGGGTACAAACGCATACATGCAGTAGGTAGGGCAGTGGTACATTGTAGGTGATCTGTAGGAAATAATTTGCAGTAGAAGATCACCTATGGCATGGCCTTGTTCAAGGGGAGCGCACACTGAGAGTACACATGTCATGACAATCATGGTTAATTTATGGATAGCCCCTTGTTCCATGGACATGACCAAAGGTGCGAACACTACTATGCTTGTTCCTGTTGTTGGGATGCCCAATCTGTCGTAAACGTGGGAAGCTTAGCATGTTATGTAAAAAAAAGAACACCTGCTAGCTTATGTCCCTCTAGCTCCACTTTATCTCTGGCTATGTCTTCTGTCGCTGCTTCAAGTCTCTTTTCTCGCTGTCTTTTTCTGCTCCTTTCTTCTTCTCTCTTTTTTTTCTCTCCCATCTGTTACATTACACCCCAGGCGGGAAACCCCCTCCACCGTCCGACCCAATGACCACCTCCATGATCGGCGGCTTTGTCAACGGATTCAACGACAAAGGTGGCGACACACCGTCGCCAGCAGACGAGAAGAAGTCTTTGCCGATGTCAGCTGGAGGAGGAGGAATAGGAGGAGGCGACGCCGGCGCTGGCGTCGGCGCCATCAGTCCTGGTGCTGGTGCAGTTGGTGGAGCCCCCGCGGTCTCCCCTCCCTCCGAGGTCAAAGGCGGAGGGCCAGCTGGAGACGTGGGCAAGCCCGTGGCTGGTACCACCCTGAGGTCACTCGAGGACCCAACCTTCATGTTTGATCCGACCACCCCGCCGACCACCACCGCATCCGTCGTCTCGTCCGAAGGCGCCTCCGCTCCAAGGGACATCCCTCAGGTGGATACCTTTACATCAACGGATGTTCTCGAATGGCCTGCCCTTTCTGGGGGCAGTCGCTGAGGAGTTATTCACTATTCCAGGTACACAGTCCGGGGTTAGTCCAGGGCGGACTGTATCTGTATGTAAGTGAATAACCCCTCGACGGGTGCCCTTCGAGAACACCCGCTTTTTCTCCCGAATGACGTATCAAAGTAACGCTTCATACTGTTAGGAACCTTCTTTCTCCTAATACCTCCCAGGTTGGTTACCGTGTCCTGGAAGCCCCCGGAGTGCCCTCGGACGTGATGTACCAGCCCACCGACTCGCCCGTGTTTGGCAGCAGCGGCGGAAGCAACAATGGCGCCGCTTCTTCCGGCAAGGGATCCCCGCCACAGCAGCCCTACAGGGTCCTGGAAGCACCGGAGCTCGGGAAGAAGACGTCTCCCGAAGGAGGAGCTGCATCCTCCTCATCTCCAGGGTCTTCCGGGACTCCGGGTTCCAGACCTCCTTCCTTGGTCTCGCCTTCTTCTGGAAGGTCCCTGGCCTCGGATGTGCTGGAAAAGGCGCGCACCCGATTCGATAAGTTCTGGGGAAGTAAGAATAAGGACTCGGACAAGGAGGGTAAGGTGTGATTACAAGAAGAAGAAAAATGGTGGAAGACGAAGGAAAAAAAAAAATTACATATTATTCCAAGTCCCGACTCCGGTAAATCCCAAAGCCCATAGGGGTTAAATAGAATGCAAAAAATAAATGAGATTTCAAGGTTTAAAAAAAAAAGAGATAAATGAGTAGGGTTTTTCGCCTCCGTGCCAACTCACTCCCCTATAGATTGAAAAATATGACCTCACAGAGTTTGCGCTGTAGGGAAAAATATGTAGTGTTACTAACTGACGAAAAGAAAATCAGCAAAAAAAAAAGAAGTTTGAGCAATTTGTACTCTTATTTACTGGATTGGAAGTGAGTGAGAGGGAAATTTGTTTATATATTTAAAATGCTTGATTACTGGGTGTGAATTGTGTTTCCTACGAGGGTTGAAGCAGGATGGTTTTTTTTGCAATCTTATTTGAATAAAAATGTCAAAACTGGATGCTGCATTTGAAGTACATATGTTTATTAGAAGAGGCAGTGAGCCGAATTTTCGATGCCCAGCCAGATTTATACTCAAGGTCACTGGGTGAAAGGTCGGGACTGCAGCGAACGATTCGCCAATTAACTGTTGAAAATAGATAAAAAATGTGTAGCACTTTAATTCTGGTATCACAGTTACGAAATTTTTATTCAGTTATGTTTGCAAAAATTATTTCCTGATTTCCTGTACTGAAAGAAAATATCGGGGTCGTCCCAAACTCTTGCTCAAGAAGAGGTGAGCATTCCGGGTTTTTGCTCTTGCAAATATCGCGTATCTGAATTCGCCAATTTCATTTTTGCTACGAAACATGCGTGAGTTTTACCCCCGTAGGAATAAAGTTTTCAACCACTTTATACAATGTTTATATCCTATGCGTTGTGAAGGCGAACCGATTTTGCGATATTTGTGGAAGCAAACCAAGATCATCCGTACACCCCCCTCAGTATTAATTAAATGTAATTAGTTTTTTTAAAACCTCCCCTTCCCCCATCCCTTAACCAACAACTTAGCAAGGAGCAGCCTTGTAACCCTTGTGCTTTACGAGCTCCACGTTTATAGCTGATTGAATGGGCATGTTGAAAGAGGTGTGTTGCGTTTCTATACAACCTTTGACCCNGAACCCACCCACCCCCAATTTTCAAAAAAAGAGAAAAAAAAATAACAAGTGTGGAGGTTTGTTACGATTGCCTGTAACTGATTGTTGACCATTTCCATAATGTGATGCTTACCGCTGTGACAATGCGTGGTGGGGAAGAGAGTTTTTTAAAAATCAAACAAATTAATAAAATCTGTCTGGCCCCCTCCTCCTAGTTCTTCCTGCGAAGCCTGATAGCATGTAAGCCTCGATCGACTTGATTGTTTTAAAAAATGGATTTGAAACAAAAAAAAGAGAATAATAAGAAGTCAGATGATGAGTATAGAACGAGTAGAGGTTTTAGTACGTTCGTGCCTGTATCAGGCGCAGGAGGATGCTTGGTGCGACATTGTGTTTTTTGTGTGATGACTGATGACAATGATGATGACGATGTGATGATTAGAGCGAAAGAGAGAGAGAAAAAGAGAGTGAGAGAAGCGAGGATGTGGGATGGGATTATTGTGTCTCCTGTGATGTCTTGTACATCATAAAACTAACAACCCTTTCCCCCTCCCCTTGAAGTTTAAAAAAAGAGAGAAAAATCCAAGACCTCCACCCAATTTCAATTCGCCAATTAATTATTTTTTTTTGTATTACTTTCCACCATTCTCTCGAAGGAAAGCATTTTTCAAAACACTCCTTTTATCAAGATGAAAAAAAAGAAGAAAAGTGTTCATAGTTTCTGCCGATGGTAACAAGTAAATGCTTTGCCGTTTTGCACTGATCACCAGCTATATTTTGTGTTGTAAAAATAGGGAGTTCAAACCGAAAAGGATTTTTGAAAAAGGTCTGCCATCTATGTATCTCCTATTGTACGTAGCAATTGTATTTGGAAAAAATAAATGTCCGGCTTCTTCATTTTGAATCATTTGTTTGGAGGGATATAGTGAGGGGTAATAATATTAATGGGAGGTGGGTGACATCTATCTACACACAACCCAGTGTGATGCTGCATGTCGTCCTCCAGCCAGCTGAGGTAAGGTTGTGTGCATGAATTATTATTCAACAGTGGGATCCAATTCCCTTTCATGCTGGAACACCAACACTGTGTAGGTACAGTATGCAATCAACATGGAAACAGGCCGTGCAAAAGGATGGGTTGTGATTGAGTATAACAATCAACAACAATCGAGGATTATTGTTGCAACGGTTGCCATGTTAACCAATTGCCATGTAATCTCGTTTTAATTGTATGGTTATTTTTGTTGCATTTGAAACTGACAGTGAGCTACGTCCATAAGACCACATGCAAGCAGTAACTCTACAGAATAAAGTTGGAGGCTAGGACTATTTTATCGGAAGTACGATACATACTATAGTTCGTATAACGACATTATTATGTGTGTGGTGTCTGTATATAGGGACAATAATAATTCAAGCCCAGATAATGCCACGGCGCGTATTTTAGAGAAGAGCTAGCAGTAGCTGCTATGCTGTTACGTCATGTGAGTGAGTGACGTCAGATCCTTGAATCCGGAGAGTGGGTGGGTGGGTGGATTTTCGTCCCATTTCGTGACTGCACGTGAACCGAGGAGGTACTGCACCTGTCCTGGACAATAAGTGGCACCAAGTGTACCGCATGATATCACCTGACAGGTACGTTGTAACGTGTACTTACACAATATTATTAGTAGAGGATGTAGCACACGACTGACGTATAAAGTGTACTTATTAAATTGTTTTGTCAAATTGGAGTGGGGGCAATTTGATTTTGTAATTAACTCATAAACCATTTTGTACGTAGGCGCTGCTGCGAAACACAAGCATTGTCTTCATGGACCTGATACAACGATGGTAGCCTTTAGCCTACCGCACGACAAATGCAGTCAAGTTGGGCCAAACTGTGTCGACCAGACGTCATCAGGGTGCCGGCAGTGATTTTGATGGTGAGTTGCACTAAAATGTTTTTTGGTCAAATGAAATGCCTACTGTGTATGTCACAAGGTTAAAGGTCATAGTTGGGTATAAAATTGCCTCATCACATCAGACTTGTATTTCCCACCTGGAGGGAAGTATAGGCACGTGAAAACCGCTCTTATATTAATTACATTATTAAGGGCCAATTTTGCCGAGCTCGGTATATGATAAAACCAGGTTTCTTTCAGAAAATCCATACAAATATGTAGGGATTTTCCGAAAGAAAACTGGTTTTATCACATACCGAGCTCTGCGAAACCGGCCCTGAATAATCGGATATGATGCTGCTCAATTTTACCAGGTACATGCATTACGCATAGTCCAGTACGTGTAGGGCTACCATGCTTATCAAAATGCCTCGTGTGATATTCAGTATAAGGTTGGTTGATTATAATCCTGAGACCGCATTAGACTGCTGCGCCTACCAAAAGTTAATTTTGGCCTAAATATTTCATGGAGGTCAATACCGAAAAACCAGCTTCACATAAATAGGTAGTGGTAAATGGTATTAACCCATCAGTTATGCCGAGTGTCCCCTATAGGGGACACCTGCAAAGTTGTTACATTTTTTTTTTTTTTTGCGAAATGCTGGGCCCTTCGTTAGATTAGACTGTTCCAGCCGTATGCAAAATATCAGTGTCGTCAGACGTTTCGATCTGGGTGAAAACAGCGTTACGTACCATCCAAACTGAGCGCAAGCACCCGACAACGTGTAGCTCAGATTACGCTCGCCAATGCAAAAAGCAGTGGATGCTTCTTGTGCCGGGACACCTCTGGAGCACAGGTCATGTTTGACACAAAAAAAACGCGTATACGCATGTTTATACCCTTCTTTCGCCAACTTGCAAGCGTCTTTTGTCCGTGAACTTACAGAAATGTGCGCGAAANTTAAGATACAGGTGTTTGAGTTTTAAGGCAGGAAATAATGGCTGCACCTCCACGTTCCGAAGACGATTAGTAATTAATTCTCGAATGTTGATTAGCATTGAGTTATTTTTCGTTTGTAATACTTAGAAGACTTATGGATGATGATGTCGATGTGGAAATATAGGCATATTGTTTACTTGTCTGAGAGTAGCGTTGAAATGTGGTGTCTCCTTGGAGGAACGCAAGAGGCAAATGCACCCACATTTGGACAAGTAAAGTATAACTTATGTGTGGATTTTGTATGCTTTGTTGAACTGTATTTTAATGAATCCATACAATTAAAACGAGATTACATGGCAGTAGGTTAACATGGCACCCGTTGCACCAATAATCCTTGATTGTTGTTGATTGTTACTCAATCGCAACCCCATTCTTTGCACGGCCTGTTTCCGTGATTATGCAATCGACAACAATCAATCATGGGTGATGATATGAAACTATGGATATTGCTCAATGTCACTGTTGCCATGGTAATGTAATGAACAACTATTATAGCCATACTAGGTTACGTAAATATCATTTGAGAAAGTCATGAATGAAGTATCACTTGCCTTGGAGCTCGTGTCAGTGCAATACAGTTATAATATTAACAGGACTAGATATTGTTCCCTTTTGGGTGGAATATTTGTGATTAGAAGGAGAGGAAGATCTATCATTTCACTTACAAATTGAGGCATGTGAAAATCAATTGAGATGTGTGTACTAAAATATTGTCATTTATTTTAATTTATTGCGTAGTGTCAATTATTGCATTTTTACTAGAGGAAGGCAATGCCATACTACAATGCCAATTATTATTGTTCAAAATGTGGATTTCTGTGATCATAATGCTATTGCAATAATGATTAATGGTAACTGTGGTAATTGGTAATTGCAATTATTTATGCTTTATTGATAT
>KZ538031.1:0-68593 GCA_000934665.2 Catajapyx aquilonaris
AGCAGATGCACATGGCGGTTTTCGTCACATTCCACTATAAACCTCATTTCAGCCGAAGTCTCCACATAGCGGATTTCCGATGCCTAACGACGATATGCAAATAATAACGAGCCATTTGCAGTCCACTGTATTCTGATAATTATTATACTGCAATGTACCTTGTGGCTTCACTTCCTCTTCGAGTTCCACAGTGTCTTCACGCGCCACGGCCAAAGACGTAGGTGTCAGCACCAATGCTGGTGAGCATCCAGGCGACAGCTGAATAGGTCCAGGTGAGGGTAAACAGCGTAAAACAGGTCCAGGCGAAAGCAGGGCAGGTCCTGGCGAGAACAAATCCTGAGCCCTCTCTCCACCAGCCTGCTCCGGAGTCGAGTGAACAACGGGCTGCTCCTGGGACAGTTTCAACTTCTCCTCCTCCTTCACCGATTCCTCAATGGCCCTCGCAAGCTCTTTCTTCGTAATAATAATAAACGAGTCAGCTGCGAATACCAATTCAGTGCAAACGACTTACTTCAAACAGACGATCTTCCAGAGACCTCCTCTTCTGAGAGGTGCTAACCGGGCTGCTGGTAAACACCGGGCCATTGACACGTTCAGTTTTATTCTCCGGCTTCTCTTTGGCCTTCTTTTTCACCGGTTCAAAATCATCTGCAATAAATTTATGTGAAGTATGCCACACAATGCAGGTCGAGCTCTTAACAAACATGACCCAGCTGGGTCAGAGGTCGCCGTTACCGTCGCTGTCCTCGTCCATGTCGAACTTGGAGTAGCTGGCTGCACCCCTGCAATTGCAACAATTATTAATTAATTGCTGCACGTGCTTCAACAATGGATCGTTTATTACGTTACCTGCGTGACTTGCGAGCTGGGCCCATGTGCTCTAATTACCCACTAATTATTACAAATAATGAGCACAAAACAAGTAAAATCCTGCCGATTTGGCGGCACAAAACGGCCATTACAGGAAGCTAACAACATTCGAATTTTTTAAAAAATGCCGAATTAACCAACTAATATGACTTTTAAAATAATTTTATATTTAAATATAATGTAAATTTTAAAAAAAATTGTTTAAACAACATGTTTAGAGTTGGCCAATCACGAACTAGAATGGAACGCGGCTGGCCAATCGCAGCCATTGCTTTATTGTGGCAAGGAACGGACCAGTTGATTGTGGCAAGGAACGGACCGGTTTATTGTGGCAAGGAACGGACCGGATGCGACGCCATGTCTTTTTATAGACGTAGGAACAGAGATGGGCCACACACCGATTGAAACGTGAAGGTGGCATATTTTTCGCCAAAATATTTTCGCACAAAATGAGCGAAATAATGGCGACGTTCGTGGTGGTCGGCGGAGGCATCGCTGGAGTCTCATGTGCTGAACAGGCATGAATAAACATGTGCTATAGTTGGAAGGGCCCTTTACTTGAAAAGTCACATTCAAGTAAGAGGGCCTGCAACTATACATGATGAGAATTACCAGTGTTTTACTTCCAACAGTTAGCGTACATGTCACAAGAGCCGGTGTGCCTGGTGACGGCCAGTACGCTGATCAAGGCTGTGACGCATGTGTCCAGGCTGACGCGGACGCTGGAGGAATTCCAGGTGGAAGAGAAGGAAGCGGGGTCACTACAAGAGTTGCACCGGTCACTCAACATTATTCATGACAAAGTCCAGGCGATGAATGCGGAGGAGAAAGTACGGGTTGCTCGCATTGCATCGTAGCGAACGTAACACGATTTGTACTTTCAGTTTGTGACGACAGTGTCTGGCGAGAGGGTGAGGTATCAGAAGATGTGCATTTGTACGGGAGCAACACCTAAGCTGATAGCGGAAAACCATCCTCATGTCGTTGGGATAAGAGACACCGATTCTGTCAAGGCATTTTCTGAGAGGATTGCGCTATCAAAGCGTGTTGTCGTCGTCGGTAATGGTGGAATCGCAACTGAAGTCATGTAATATTGAGATGATGTTCGCAACCTTCGGAATGAATTAGTCTTACTCTAAATGTATTTGCAGATATGAAACACGTGGAGTTGAAATAATCTGGGTGGTGAAAGACCGCTCCATTTCCTCAACGTTTGTGGATCCAGGTGCATCCGAATTCTTCCTAGCCAAGTTCAGATCCGAAGATAAGCCACAATCTCCAACTGTAACTAAGCGGGCCAAGTACACAGCCTCCTCCGCTTCATCCGGTGCCGCATTGGGCCCCGACTGGCATTCAGGCTACTCCCTCCAAGGTTCATCTCACAAAGACCTTCGCATTGAGTACGAGACTGAAGTTGCTGAACTGCTGGATAAAGATGAAGATGGAAGTAGCGAATGGCCTGTTTACGCTAAGTTAACGTCAGGCAAGGTGTATGGTTGTGACCTTGTTGTTTCCGCTACTGGAGTGGTGCCGAACACAGCCGCATTCGTTAAAAAGGGAACGACGGCAGATCATACCAGTGCCGATGCAGCTGTTCTAACCACAGGAACAGACGGTGGCATTCTAGTCAATGACAAAATGGAGACGAGCATTGCGAATGTCTTCGCAGCTGGTGATGTCTGCACTGCAGAATGGACGCCAGCCCCCCACTGGTTCCAGGTTCGTATTCCGTCGAGCAACCATTGCTGTCTAGCAATTATACAGCTAACCCTCTCTCAGATGCGGCTGTGGACCCAAGCCCGCCAGATGGGCATGTATGCTGCCAAGTCCATGTGTGCCTCCTTTTCTGGAGAGCCGATCACTCCAGACTTCTGCTTCGAGATGTTCTCTCATGTGACGCGCTTCTTTGGCATGAAGGTAGTGCTGCTGGGTCTCTTCAACGGGCAGCGGCTGGGGCTAGGCTACGAGATCCTCCTCCGCACCACCAAAGGGATGGAGTACATTAAGGCAGTCATGAAGGACCACAAGATGCAAGGGGCCATCCTCATCGGAGACACTGATCTGGAGGAAACCTTCGAGAACCTCATTCTCAACCAGATGGACCTGGAGCCTTACGGGGAAGACCTGCTCGATCCAAACATTGATATTGAAGATTATTTTGATTAGCTCGTCAGCAATGCTATTTATTGTTACAACTTTTGTTTTTCATTACGCTTCGCTCACGGCGCTATCGAAATAAAAGTACCTGAAAATCCGGAGAGGCAAATAATAAACGGTATGTATGGCTTTACCATAAAATGTGTTTTCCATTTATTCCTCCTTTTTTTTTTTAAATACCATTTCTGGAAGGAAACAATTTTTTTCTCACACATTTTGCCTCGTCGTCTTCATCTTTTCCATCCTGTATTGAAATCTCATTGGGTGCACATTGCGGGGGGAAAAAAATAGAATCAACAAAAAATTCCCCAGAAAACTGGTGCTTTATGGCAAGTCAAGAGTTGAGTATTAAATGGCACTTCCGGGCTCAAAAAAGAAGTGACGTCCAAAAAAAAAAGTCATTAAGTAAAAAGCTCAACACTTAATCTTTTTTTAAAAAAAAAAATGCTGTCGTCAATAACACCTTTTCAGGGCAAGAAAAATCTTAAGTCACAAAACTAGAGCCAGCATTTTTTCTCTCTCTCTCTCATTTCATAAAATAAACTGAAAATCACATACCTTACTCTTTTTTTTTTGTTTCTCTTTGGGACAGTTAAATAACAAATAAAAATTGTCCCTAAATGCATTGAAAACAATATTTGCATTAATGCAAAAGAATCACATCCTGTTTCAAACTTAAATGACGTCGCCGACTCATTGTCGTAACTATAGCAGAAATATTCATCGGTAGATTACTTAACAAAATTAAGCGGAACATTCCGCCAAGAAGAACGACGAAAAAAAAAGAGCATCATTGTAAAGGAGAAAAAAAAAAAGGCCAAGCAAAATAACCTGATGTAAGGTTCTAAAAAAGTGTCACCACGAAGATTGTTGACGTCTATCTGTCCTTCTTTGAGAAGAATGAGCTCCAGTTGTCGGAAGAATCGGGAGCTGTTGGAGCCCAAATGTCGCTCATGGAACGGAAGGGGTCAAATGCCTGTAACGAAATTCATGTCAGATTATGAATGCATAACACTCTTCCATGGTCGTAAAAGGCAGCTCACATCAATCCGAGGCTCCAGAATGGGTGGAAGCTCTGGCTCGCTCAAATCATTGGTGCCGACAGCAACGGGTGGCATATGGTGTTGCATGGGGCTCCAGCCTGGAGGAGCCGGCACTCTTCCGACTCCTCCGCCACCGAGCCCCTCCCATCCTCCGCCACCTCCCAGAAACACTCCTGCTCCGTCCCACAGCACGTCAGGTGAGGGCGGGATACCAGGCGGACCACCTCCGAACCCAGGCCATGCCTCGGGAGTGCCACCCGCAGCCATCATGGCAGCCTGCTGACGTTGGAACTCCTCCACACGTTGCCGTCTCTCTGCCTGCAGCACCTGCATTATGGTGTTATTGTTGGCTCGTTCCCACAGATGGCCCAAGGGCGGCTGGGTCACCTCGGGTTGCTCTGCTGCCACTGCCGCATCGCCGAACCAAGCCCTGCCGCTGCTGCCCTCTGCTTTCCATGCTGGCCGCTGCCCAATCGGACCGAGCACACGACTGCTGTTGACCTCCGGAGCTATCTTGCCCACAGGCGTTACTTTAGCTTTAACCTTATCCCCGTTGCTGCTCACCACACTGGAGTAGGAACCCAACAGTGGGGAAGTCACGGAAACAGGGGGCGTATCAGAGGCAGCAGTGGACTTCATTGATGCCAGGTGCGAGGGAGAGCTAAGGGCAAAGCTCTCAGTCTGGGCGGCCAATTCCATGAAGCTCTCATCAGCGGATTTCTTCGACGGCTGGTCCCACAATTGCGTAGGGGACTCGCGTCCGCTGGTGGTGCTGCTTGTATCGGACACCGTGGGACTGGCTGTCTGGTTCTCTGGATTCTGACTCACTCCTATCCGAGATAAATGCAGTTAGCATGGAACAAAACTGAACCTTACTCTTAAAGTAGTTAGCCTCACCTTTAACTTTAGCCGTTTTCTTGGCAGGTGCTGGAATCTTTGGCTCTGAGGTGCCTCTTTCCTGAGGCTCCTTCACTGGTTTCAACTTGTACGGCAGCTCCAATGAACTTGACTGCAGAATGTCTCCTGCAAATGATGACGATGCTGGGACAGTCGCCTTGATCCCAGGAACACTCTCGGCCTTGGGCTTCCTGTTTCCCCGAGATTTCACCACCACCTCTGTAGATGGTGGGGATCCCTCAGACGCTGCATGCTTACGACCAACCTCTCCATTTGTCACAGGTACAGGAGAAGACGCTGGACGATTATTATCACCGGGTTTTGACTTTGGTTTGGATGGGCCATCGTGGCTCCTGACGGCCTTCTCTTTATACTTCACTTCCTACAATTAGATGATGAAATTACAGTACGTGTCCATCAACAGTAAATTAATGTTGCTTTGTAGTGCACAAATCATAAATTATTCCATCCCGTATTGCTGACTAATATTACATAAAGTTACCTTCTCCACAACTTCATCCGGATTAGACCCTTCGGTAGTGGTAGATGAAGTTTCCTCTTCAGCTTTACTATCCCTCTTGTTGTTACTTCTCTCCGCAGCCTCTGCGCTGCCTCTCCTTCCTCCGCCTCCTTTCCCTTTCTTCTTACCGCTGTCGCCTCCTGAGTGGCCATCTTCGGAACTGCCCCTCCCCTTTTTACTTCTTCCTGTGCTTTTGTTGCTGTCTCCTCGTCCAAACAGCATTGTCCACGACTTCTTCACCTCTGGCTTTGGGCTTAACTTGGAACCACTGCCCTTCTTCGGCTGGCTCCCAGATTCTGACTTGGATGAGCCTGTCCTACTAGCTATCCTGTTCCTGGGGGTGGTGGCATGGCCGTTTCTCACTTCCTTCGCCAGCCTTCCGTCAACGCTCTTCTTTACCTTTTAAACAATGGATTCATGTTAGTGTAATTCAAGTCTAAATGAACGTTGCTGGTTTTCAAACATTCACTTGAGTATTAGTGCAGCACAATACAAATGGCTCATCTCTTCTTACCTTACTCAAATCCAAGACTTTGGACCGATCATACGTGGCACCAGACGGCTCCGAGTTAGCAACAGTGGTGGTCATAGCTATTAAGGTGGACTTGAGCAGTCGTTCAGATTCGAACGCAGCAGCACCCAACACGGCAAACAGCACGATGATCATCACGCTGACCATGACGTAATAGATGCGTCCCTCCCAGTGTGGTCGCGGTAAAGCTTGGCTGCACACAGCCAGCATGTGTGGTGGGAGGGTGGCTACTAAGGTGTAATTTAAGGTATGCTCTGGGGTGAGGCTGGTGTGAACCTGAAGCACCCTCTCGACACGTGACAGGGTGAAGTCAGGTGTGAAAGCCACGTCCACCTTGCGTGATCCATTGGCCGGAAGGAGGAACCCGTGGCAGTTGAGCACCCGGAAACCGTATCCCTCGCAGGGGGACTCGTTTATGGAGAAGCCGGACACGTAGATAGGGAGATTACCCACGTTGCGGGCAGTGAAGGATATCTTCACTGTCAGGTTCGGAGGGAGGTACTGACTCGATTTGCCTCCTGAAAGAGCCACGTGCACATGAGAATGCTGGCGTGTAACAGGCACAAACAACTTACGTTCACAGTCTTTGAGATGCTTCTCCATTATCTCAAACATAAGTGGTGAGGACATGTCTGGGTTCTTGTTTCCAAACTTGAACTGTCCAAAGCCTCCTTTCCCTCTCAGGTACAATGCTTCAACTCCTGTTAGATTATTCCTGTTCGAGAGAGAGGAACGCATTAGGACACAAGCAGGTACTCCATGTGACAACAACTCACCTTAAAAAAAGGGCCGCATTTCTGGGCAACTCATCCATTGGCGAGAAGCTGATCCTGCCCTTCAGCTTCCCACCCGGCTGCAGCAAATAGACTGAAGTTCCCGGATGAACTTGCGCTCCAAGGATTTCTTCTGCTCTCTGCCTACTCAACCTCTGGGGATCGTCGTCATCTGGCTCAGGAAAGCCAAAAGCTTCCGAACCAAGCTCATCACAGCTCTCTTTATCCAGAAGCACGCTAATTACACTAAACAATGTGTTAGTTACCCTCATTACAATCTTTAAAGATGCATCAAAAATAAAACAACTGGAAAAGACACTTACGGATCAGGTAGCCAAGGACTAGTCCCCACGTACGTAACAAAGGGCACAGCTTGAACTAAGACAGGGCTTCCTCCAGCATTGTGCAAGTGGAACTCTCTGAATGTGGTGTTCCCTATTTGAGTGAGCGGAAAAGCCAGTTCCACTGCCCTCCTGCCAACTTGCGGGGAGGAAGAGAGCAAGGAGGGCCAGCCGAGAGTGGCCTGGGCTTGAAAGAGAAAACCCTGCACCTCGCTTGTGTCAAGCTGGAAGGTCACGTTGAAGCTGGACTTGTCCGAAGTGGCACTCTGATACTGAGAGTACAAGCTCTCTGCCAGGGTTGCATCTGAATCTCGCGTGGATTGTGGGAGAGAGAATCCAAGTGCCCACTGCTGATAAACTGGAACAAGACACGAATCGAATCAGTATCTGCCACTCACATGCAATGGATAGACAACTATACAATACATCTAACACACAAAGATCAACAAAACATGATTCGAAAGAAGAAGAAAAGCATGCAACTATGCGTTTGCAAGTTTAGTGTCAAGTTTGGAGAGCGCAACAACAATTGAAAGGTAAAATGGCCTTAGAAGTGCCTACCTTTGGTACTAGTGCTGAAACCAGAGTAACAAGTATCGCCACAATCCTTTAAAGGGTCAAAATATAGCATTCCTATGTGGTTTTTAACTTGTGGCTGAACTGAGAGCCCTGATGAATTTCTTCCCAGTGGTTTGAAGTAAAACCGCTTATCGTGTGGCTGGGCCCTCACGTTGGTCACCACCATTGGGTGTCGGAAGGAAGAATAAATATGAAGCTTCTGCTCCGACACTTTACCCTGAAATTACATGGATCGTGTCATGTAATCCATCACGCATTTGACATCAACATACTTTAGCTATACAACTATAAAAGTCTCTTGAAGAATGCTTCATACCTTCACTATCTCAATTAAGGCACCCCAAAATGAACACAGAAATGAAACCCATGCAAGCTTACTGGAAAGGCATTGTCGAATATGACATATTCCGGCACAGTAGTAAGACTCCCTTCTGCTGTCCGTAACCAAAAGGGCACTTTTAACTGTTCAAATTGTGTCTGAACATATGCTTCTCCTGTCGTGTAGCCTTCTGTGTCTGGAGCTATTACACCAATCCGAAACACAGCGTAATGGTATGGCTTCAGAAATAACTGCAATGAAAGTTACTCTTTAATATTATGATAATTCTTATGACCGGTTGTAGCAATGCAAATTGAGATGAAACCTCTGATCAGCAAATTACAAACGTAATCTGAGAGCCGACACAACCAGCCTTCAATAATTTCACCTCACACATTTTTAAAAATAATGATAAGTCAACTCACACTTTTGGCCATATCTAAAAAAGTGTGCCTCTTGACAATGACTGATGCATTTCCTTTCTCCACCCCAATAAGCTCGACAGCCGTTCTGCTAAGGTTGCTTCCCCACCCTCTGAGCCTCAACTCGATGGGGTTGTCGTTAATGACGGTGAAGAACATGTCCTTCTTGCTGCCTATCCCCAAGGTCCCAAACTCAATGGACTCTTCTTTCCCGTTGGGAGGAATAAAGGTGGTGAGTTTCCCGCTGTAGCACACTACTGGTACCTCCAACTGCGTCACATTGGTGTGCAGGATCACCGACGATGACAGCTGGAGGTTTGGAGTGATGTTGGCCATGTTGAGGGAAAGATGGAATAGGGTTCCAGTCTCACCAGGCTGGAGAGTCATCGGTGCATTTGTGTCCATCTGCCACATGAAACAACATACTTTTATTTCAAATCTGGTGTAATCCACATAGCCAAGTAACTTCTGACAAAATTCAAATGCAAGCAATCGTTGAGATCCATGAACATGATTCGATAGGAAAATTACAAATTGTAGGCCATCATACCAATTATCTCGGAATGGTTTTTGCATTGGTTGGAGTGAAGCATATCATGTAACTAATCGAATGTACACTGAATGTGACTGAAAATAGAGGCTACCATTCTTCCAATAAGTTTGCATTATGTTCAAGCCAGTCCCTCCGGTCATTCACATTTTCCAGTCTACTATGTCGGTTGCATATTACATGGCTCACACTGCCTAATTAATACTGTATGAGCTACAGAAATAATAAATGCTTCGTTCTTGAAAATCAGCAAGTAAACATTAGGTCCAAGTTCGAGGGCTTCCCACTACTTGTAAAAGCAAGAACCTCTCTCCCTCTCTCTCTAATTCAAGTTCTTAAATATCAACATATGCATGGAGGTCTCTTTGATCAATGCTGGACACCAGCCAATACATGATAGGCAAGTGTAAAATCTAGATAAATCATTCCATATTATCTTATCTGACATTATGCAACAATATCTTATCTGGACTACTTCCTGGACATTTTTATGACTATTTACTAGACATGCAGATATTTCTCCCTGGCCTCGTCTCAATGCTATAGCCACGTGGCAGAAAAATTCCCTTTATTTTTATCTCTCTTGAAGAATTCTTGTTATTTCATACATTTTAAAAAGCTACTGTGTATGAAGGATTCACTGATGCAAGAAATCCTTCTGAAATAATGATCCACGAGCCTTCAATGTACCTTGAATCATATTTCATCATTTAGCCTTGACATCATCTATTGTGGCATTTGAGCTGCATTACTTTGCTTCATGCAATTGAGCATTGTATTTGCAATATAATCAACACTGATCTTATATGGCCACAATTCAGCAGCAATTTACAGGGTGCAGAAAACTTAAGGTACCCTTTACTTTTGTGGGCGGTAGTTGTGGCTACAAAACATGGTAACTTACGCAACTGTCAAATGCTGAAGAACAACAGTTTCAAGGATGAAAAAATTCAACTCACCATAAAGTACGGCTTCATATCCTCAGAGAAGGAGACGTTGTGAAGCACAACTGCAGTGGTGAACCTGTTTGTGACTTCAAAACTCCTGGTTTCTTGTGTGGGGTATTCTCCCACGTAGAACCTCATGAAGGATCGGTTGTACTCTAACTCCCCTTGCAGCACCTGCGCTTTGTATGGCACTGACACTTTAAACTGGTTGTTCTTTGACTTTATTACTATCCTCCCTGTGCACTGCTTTGGATGCACCACTTTGGATGCTGCAAAGAAAAACCAGTTCATCACTAGAGACAGTAACTTTTCCAGGTCATGTAACACCAATTATCATTTAAATTAGATATTATTTTTCCATTTCAGGATGGTAATGTTTTTGCAGCATTTGTTAATCTCATAGGCAATAGAATCTATTTAATTGGGTTTTATGTGTGTGTGTGTGTGTCGACTAGTTAAAAAATCTTCACATACCATCAAACGTAACAGTGGCTACAACTGTTGCTCTTGCAGTATCAGGAGGAAGCTTTATGGGTCTGTAGTCAAGTTTAACAGCTTCATTCACAGGAGCTACTACTATTGCCTGAAAGAGAGAGAAAAAAAATCCACTAATGACACCAGCCGAGGTACACACATTTTTACAAAACTACACAACTAATACTAGAAATCTTTGCAAAGTAAAATGTATGCAATTTACTTTTTTTTTAAAGTAGATTGTCAATGAAACTGGTTCTCTTAACAACTTATTTTAATCTGCATAAAATAACAAACACTAGTACTTCTTGAGGCAAGAAGGCTAAGTTTGTTTTTTTTTTTTTACGTGTGAGGTTGGCGATCAAGTGTTATCAAAATAATTTCCTTCTTTTATAGGGCAATTAGTCTCTCATAAGGTTTCAATGCTATCTTCGTGCTTGTGCCAACACAATCATAAAAAGGAAAACTGGGGCATATAATAGCACCCGAATCTCCAATGACCCTGACTCCATTTCAAGTCCATTACAGTTGTTGACATACATTGTACAAAAATATGTTCTCACCTGTAAGTGAATGTTCCTTTGCCCTGAATTTAAGAGCAACAGACGAAGTGTTTTGGGTGGATCGGATGTTGTGAGCAATCCAAAGTCTAGTAACTCTTGAGGACAGTAAAGACCAGGCTGCGAAGACACCTCCACTTCCACAGGCAGAACTAGGTATTCCTGGGATGTATTATTTGTTTTGATTCTGTAAAATAATCAGGGTCATTAGTCAGACATTCTAAAATTCAGGGTGTATAATCAACAATTACCTAATATAACTAGTGTGGTTACTCTCTATGTGAGCCACAAAGTTGGCCCTCATGACTGGTCGCGTTTCATAGGGAGGTATCTCCCAGAGTCTCTTTGGTCCATCTAGTTCGCCTGTGGGCAGCTCCAAGTGGAGGTTGCCTCCACTACTATACATCTCCACAACCTGCAAAAAGACAAAAGCAAGTAACCAAACTGAGCAACGCAAGTGGCGAGATGAACCATACCTGGAGCACTGACCCATGTGGGTTATGCATGTTTATTAATGGAGCATAACTGGAGTTTAAAGGTACTCTGACTCCAACAAAGGGCCTCAATCGATAAGGGTTTGGCATGCCTACCCCTTTCACCTGCAATAAAATAATATGGCTCAGTAAACTTGCATTCCCAAAGTCATGTCACTCTCCTCCATGTTGAACTTCTTAAAACAGAGGCCCTCGCACCAACCTGCTGTTATTTACTAGGTGAAAATAATGTCAAGAATTCCACTTAAAGTGAGCCATAAAGAACAGCTGTCCAGCCTTCATTTTGCAAATGTGCATTGGTTGAACCCCTTACCCTTTTTTAAACTCGACTGCTTGCTTCTGAGTGATCTCAAAATAGAAGCAAGCTTGGAACCAGGCAAAACAAGCACACGAGTGTGACAAACCGGACAGCCTTTTAAATCGAGGGGAAAATCCACCTACTTGGTACTTAAATGTTCCCACTGACGTGTGGATGAAAAGAAGGCTGTCTATCCTGCCTTCTTCTCTCGCTAAAAACACTACATCGAAAGATGTGTTTGAAAGAGGAGGTAACACCTGCAAAGAAGTCGTAGCAGTTAAGAGATTGCAAAGTATCACGAGCGCATACGCCCCACAGAACGTGCACTTACCTTATCTTGAAAAAATGAACAGTGAAAATGAACAGTGTTCCCCGATATTGAGAACATTTGTATACTTTTTTGACTGTGTGTATTATATATTGAGACCCTTTGGAGATTGGGCATCCCAAGTGAGCTGGTGGTGGAAATTGACAATTAGGATTTGTACAGATTATTATCCGGAAGGATTATCCCCTTCATACTTACTGCTCTTTAAAATCCAATGAGGGTGGATCAAATGTTACTGAACTTTTATGGGCTTGGCTTCCATCTACATGTCTGCTTCCCGACCTGAACATCGAATACGAATATATTGTTAACGCACGTCAAGCTAAAAATTGTAATAATGACTACAGCATAATTAGTTAGCACTTACCCATCAGCAGTCTCCCCCAGCTCCTAAAATGAAAGAAGAAGGAAGATATGAGTGACAATTTTGCATTCTGACTCGTTTGTGGCAGGTGTATAACTGTTATAGTTCGTACGTTTTATGCCATCGAAGTATATGCTGAATTACATACAGTCTCCAAATTTTATTAAGGGCTTTGGCAATGCCTGCCAGAATATTTAGATGCCAGAATTATTTGAAAATATCTCATGAAATAAACATGTTCTCTAGGAGTCTAGGGAAATTATGTACGCTAAAAGGTAATCATCACACTTCCAGGGATGGGCACTAAATACTTGAATGTAATTAAATACTAAATACTAACTACTGCAAAAAAATGTAATTAAATGCTAAATACTAAATACTGCAAAAGAAAGTAATTAGATACTAAATACTAAATACATCAAAAGTATTTAAATACTTTCGTAAATACATTTCAAATACATTTTTTGTTAATGTGAACTATTTCTTGCCATCATTATTTGGATAAAAAATGAAAACATAGCATATTTCTATTATTACGAGGCGCATCCAGAAAGTAAGGTCCATTTTTAAATTATTAGAAAAACCACAATGCACCCCAGAATTTTTATTTACACATCTGAAATAGGCAACTGTCTACTTTTTTCAAAAATAGTTTCCAGCCAAATCGAGGCATTTTTCATTGAGTTACACACGATTTTGTATGCCTATGTCATAGAAGTCTGCCGCAAGCTATTTCCGCGACCCCTGAACGCTGGATTGCAATTCTTCTTCATTGTCAACATTATGCTTTGCAAGCCATTTCTTTCTGTCAATGCACAGGTAGTAATCGCTAGGCTCCAAATCACAAGTGATCAAACAATTCTCACTTGAATTGTTGCAGCAGGGTTCCAGCACGTAAAGACAGTAGGCAGACGGGCATTGTCCGAGGGTCTGTCGGCAATATTATACCGATACGTTCCTTATTAATGGCCATCCTTATCTTCTGTACCCCTTTTGGATTGATCAAACGTAGCGTTGAGTTTCGTGGTGTTTTCTTGCGCGACAGTGCCTGTCTGCCTAGTGCCTTGCGTATACTGGAACCATGCCCCAACAATATATTCAAATGTGAATTGTTAGATCACCCGGGCAAGGTTGCACCCGGGATTTAGAGCCTAGCAATAATGACCACCTGTAAATGGACAGGAAGAAATGGCTTGCAAAGCAGAATGTTGACGATGACGAGGAATTGCATTCCAGCGTTCAGGGGTCGCGAAAATTACTTCTATGACATAAACATACAAAATATTGGGGAGGTGCGGTGGCAGAGATGGCTTGCTGTGTGAAAGGCCCCAGGTTCGACCCCCGCCTGGGAGTTCCCTTTCACCTGCGTCAGGAGGGTCTCTGACCCGTACCTTGAAGGTGTCTGGCAACCTAACCTCCTGGGGGACATGCACATGGCTCAAACTTGAGACATTGCACCTGCACCTACGTTCCCTCCCCAAAAATCCCTACCCTTACCCAATGTCCTTGATTTCCCTGCACCGGAGTTGAATAAAAACCAAAAATAATTAAGAAAATATGGTGGTATCCCACCTCCCCTAAAAAAAACCACTGGCTCTATCACAGGGTAGAAGAAGAAGACATACAAAATCGTGTGTATAACTCAATGAAAAATGCCTCGATTTGGCTGGAAACTATTTTGCAAAAATGTAGACAGTTGTTGATTTCAGATGTGTAAAAATAAAAATTCTGGGGGTGCATTGGAATTTGTCTAATTTAAAAAAAACGTAACTTAATTTCTGAACGCGCCTCGTATCATGCTGCAAGCTGCCTAGGAGAAAAAGCTGCCAATTTGCTGCTTTTATTTCATTATAGGTATCAGAATTAAGAATTATGCAAATAATATTAAAAGGGAATTAGGGAAAGTATTTACGATATGTATTTAAATACTTCAGTATTTAAATAGTCAGAAATGTATTGAAATACAGTATTTAAATACAGGAAAATCAATGTAGTTATAAATACATATCTAAATACCAAGAAGTATTTAAATACGTATTTAAATACATTTGTATTTAAATACTGCCCATCCCTGCACACTTCACATATTATAACTATAGTCAGGTGGAATTATAAAAGCCAGTTGCATAAATCTGTACAGGCACATAGCAATGCCAGTAGGAGTTTTATTTTCTGGGAGAATCCCATGCAAGAATGTGCTATGAGAAGGTTAAGCAACTGGCCCTAAGTCTGCTGACTTATTTCATGTGTAAAGACATGTGTTTTAACCTCATAAAATGTGGAATTTTTAAATCGCATTCTGTAGAAGAAAATGTCATTTCCATTATTAGTACCTTAACCATCACTGCTTTCCGGAGCATCTCATTTTTCAGCATTGCACAGAATAGCAGTAATGTCTGTGATGAACATTTCCTACTCATAAAGCATCAGTTGAAATTACTCAAGCAATGAAAAATTGAAACAACTGTGCAACTTGTAATAATATTGTTCCCTAGTATCTTCAATAGGGTCGGAGTTTGCAGGACGAAAAAATGCCATAACAGAGTTTCTGACTGCTAATAACTCGTGAAGTACAGTGTAAGTGCAGCACAATCTTAGTGAGTTATTACTCTTTCATAGCAAAGTGGACTTGCAATATGTAATAAAGGAGCCCCAGACAACTCTCACAATTGAAATAAAATGCTACTGTTTTCCTGGGTTCAAGAATGTTTCCACATGAGCCTAATCCCAAAGTCCTGGCGCAAATAACGCATGTCCAGCCAAGCAACAGAATCGGAAATGAAATTACTACCGCCGCTGCTGCTGCTACTCATTTCACGCAGTATTGCACTAGATTCTCTTTGCAAATCTTCAAAGTGCAAATAACTTTGACAGGCTTCTTTGCTGATAATGATAATCCTCTGACCTGAGATATGAGCGCCAGGTGTAAGGAAAGTAAGCGGGATAAACTCACATGAGCAAGAATTGAATCGAAGATCCTTCAATCAAAATTTCTAGCCCGATGATTGGTCACTTACAGAAGTAATCAAACACTTGTCCCACCGTGACATAAAAGGATTCCTTCCACATTTAAAAAAAAAAAACTTTTTTAGTTAACTGCCATGAGCTTTCGTAAAAGTTGTTCCATATAGTGTTAGATGAAAAAGTAAAACTCAATTTCATCCTTCGGTTTCTGATTTAGCGAAAATACGCGTTTGAAGTTCGCAAAAAGTTCAATTTTCCCCTCTTTTAAATCACCACAGGAGGTTCCCAAGTTCTTAGATGACTTGTACTGTTTCTGGAAATCGTACATGACGACTTATTTTGCAAATTTCTCACTAAAACTACAACAAAACCTCCATTGTTTGAAGTGTCCACCCACATTTTGCATCACTTTGCACACCTTCCCTGCGATTAGGAAATGACTGCGAAATCATCGACTTCATCAAATGTCACTTATTAGTGAACAATACGCGACTAGAACTTAATCGCAATTTTAAATTCGCGAATATCAGTATCGCAGTTTCGCAATAACAGGGTAAAATTACGTTTCCCATTTCATATATATTCGGTATTAAAAATTACTGCTGCAAAATTTACCAAAATCTCGATGCGGAAATCGGCCATTACGTTTTTTTGAATAAGTCAATTCCTCCTCTCCTTTTCAATTGCCCGCGAGTACTCTGCCCTGATAAACGCGTAAATTCACATTGAATGAGATCCACCAGATACTATAGTATTTCGCATCATGAACATGTGGAGTCGGCTAACATATCAAGCGGAACAGGTGCTGTCTTCCCATGAAAATGTCGAGCTGAATTAGTAAATTCTAAGAGATGTTAAGTCACGCCAACCTATGCGGGTTTCGCTTCCTCTTTGATCTTCAGGTACAAACCGCACTTGTCTTCGCCTCGTATTGAAACACGTCTCAGGTCAGACCGTCCTACGCATAATTCAACAATTGAAACTTGCGTTCCAAATTTCACTCACTGGGCTTCCTTTGAAGCAGTGTATCGCTCCACAGAATCATGTGAACGGTGCGGAATTCAATAGCCTCTCTCGATATACGCCATAAATATCCTCTTCATCAAAGTACAGCATTTTCTAGGTTTCAGTCGACGGCTGCTCTAGCAGATAATATCTGTCGGATGAAATGATGCTCTGTACAGAATACTGCAATCAGAAGTGAAGGTTTCCCTATAGAATGAGTGGGATTGCAAAAAAAACTAATCTGTGTCTGCCTATAGCCCAATCAAAATGACGTAGACGCCCATTTATTAGTTGAAAACAGCAGGTATAACCTCCAATGTGTGTTAACTACAAGGCACTACTATAGTCTGCATGTTTAAGACTCCAACAAGTGCGTTGTTGAATATACCATATGTACGACCTTGACCGAAGTGCTTCTGCTTTGTTTCTCTATACTCCTACGAAATTTTTAGCTGGCCAAACTCCGGGGCATTATACAAAGACACAAAAGAGGTTGCCTCGATCTAGTAAGGTTTCTACATTATATAACATTTTTCAGCTGACAAAGCTGCTGAGGCGTATCAATGGCAAAAAAGGAACCAGCAAAGTAGGGTTTCTCGGTAGTCACACAAAAGTTCGTCCCACGGTATGACAAATCCCTCCGTCAATATATGGGGTGATATGCCATTGTGTAGCTAAAGGAGCTTTTAACTATATTTCTAGATGCATCGCCATAAAATATATATGAAGACGCGCAGTTTCGAGGGATTTGGGAGATGAAGAAAATGTCATTAGTGTACAGGTAAAACACGATGGATTGCTCCAATTGTGCAGGAAACTTCAAAAATGTGGTGTAAACCGTCAGTTTTTGGATAAGTGTGTACACATCGGACACCAATCCATAAATAAGCTCCAAGGACAAAATGATTCTCAGGTGTATTTCGTTCTCATTTGGATAATTAACCTACTTGCCTATACCCCCCCTGTTGTCAGGGGAGATTGGTAAATCGAGACTGACTGCTCAACAGGTCTCTCATCATTTCAGAGAAGAGCCCACTCTGACTGACTATAGGAAATCGGTCCAGATTTAAAACGACATTATTACTTTTGTAAGCTATACCTATCCCAATCATCCTATTCTGGACATTTATGAAATTAAAGGCTGAGGAGTTATTTTCAGCCAATAATAAAGATCTTTACTCGACACAAAAGCAGATCGACTATGGAGATATGCAAATAGCTTGTGACTATACAACGCCCTATAAAGCTTCTGTCCGTAGGAAAACAAGCAGAAAAGTCAATACTTGCATTACGGGCGTTATCCATCACCAGCATTGAAACTTGATACTTATTTCATGAGGCAATGTTTCCAGAATAGCTTTCTGAGTTGTACCTTAGTTTGTTAAAAAGGCATGGCAGGTTATCCCCCGGGTGATGCGAGGCTTAATGCAGCTTCATGCCCCTGAGGGATGTGAAATTTGGAAGGACTTGCTTTTTGTACATGACAGTCCTAGACTCTTTCATTTGACAGCTTTTTTTTCCCTTTATGTTCACTTTATCGCAGAGTTGTTCCGCACGCAGCTTTATGCAAAACAAGAATCAAACAATCAGTTGCTACCATGTGTGGCAATGAGCGCGAATTGCTCAACAATCAACTACCAGATATAGTGTTAAGTCACGCTATTGATATGGATATATGCCATTCACTCCAAGCAGGTGTGCCGATCAAACTGAGTTACACATTCGCCTATTTGGCAAAAACAAGAGCTAACCGCGAATGTTAGCAGCATTTGGAGGTTGCTGCACTCCAGTCTCTGGAATGCATAATCGGCATCTACTGCAATGATGGAAAATAGAAATATAACACTCTGAATACATTGTTGCTAACATTCCTGGAGTGATAGTACTACACTAAGCTCCTAAGAGGAGCAATTCAAGATTACTGAAGAGGAGTACACATTCGGTTAGTACATCTCTCTACAGATAATGAGACGCCAACACACCGTAATCAAAAATCCCACCTTATAAACTTGAGTGAAATATTACGCAAGATTGTACATTCATGGTATAAGTACTGCCCAATGGGGGTACAATCTAACTTATAAATAAAAGGGCTATATTCTCACTCCACGTCTTTCCGTGCATGTTGGGCGTAGCTTTGCCACAGCTTCCTTTTGAGGTCTGTCAATGCTGAAGATAATTTTTGACCTTAATGCAAATTCTTGCTCGATGACACGTTACAATTTGTAAAATATGGGCGGGTTGGGGGGGGGGGGGATGTAATTCTCCATCATGTTCACAGACGGCTGCACGAGATTGGTGGAGGTGAGACAATTGCTTAGCCTCATACGTCACAAGGCTTAAAACGGATTCATCTTGTCGGGTCATGTGAACATTGTCTACCAGTCAAGGTCAGAAATGACCTTCAGTAGTTGACAGTCCTCAAAAGGAACGATGTAGCAACACGCTATACAATCGAGATCGAATACCGTCTGTTACTTTGTCCGGCTATGTCCAATTTAAAATTTATTGAAGAAATATGTCCAGGAAAAAAAAACTTCGATTCTTTTCTTTGGAGCAATGTAATCAGAAAACGTACCGTGATATGGAAAATCAATTTCGATACATAAATTTTTACTTTTCGCTCGTAATCATCCTGGCAACTGCATTTTATCACGCAAAAACCATCGAAATTCTACTGCAGTAAATTGTCAAAACACTTGGCTGTAAATAATTAAACCGTGTACACTTTTCTGCAGAGAAGTATTCATGTACAAATCAATGCCAAGAATGATCAGACACACAATTTCGTTTTTAAAATTTTCATTGACGAATTTTCCACGAATGAACTTACACACCATGAAAATCAAATATCCATCCAGTTCTTCGATTCTGTTACTGCACCACGGTTAGAAAAATTATAAAAGACGATGGGGTAAACAGCTCTGAGATCTCTGTGTTTCTACTCTATTGTTTCATATGGTATTGCAAACATCGACAATGACGTCCGATACCGTTGGAGCTCGAACACGATGGAAATCCGTATTGCCATCATTATACCCTCGATTGTACTGTACATATTTCCCCAAAAATAATGATGGCATGGCCAAAGGCAGTTAACAGTAATGATAGGGTAAGTAGAAGAGATATTGGCCCAAAATTATAATGCTGGGCCTAGTTCTTACTTTGTCAATGGATGGTGCCATAAAAAGACATGTCTTTCTTCACCTTTACCCCCGGTGGAATCGTGGGAACAATGACAGCCCATGTACCCACTATCCAGCAACTTCGCTGACTATACGTTCGGCTATAGTGACCGGATTACATTGGTTTGTAATGGTTTATTGGGAGAAATGACATATGTTGAAACAGAAAATGATTTACATATACGCACGCAATAGTAACATTACGAAGGCTTTGAAACCGTCAAAAGCTCTCATTTGATTTTTATAACCCCCTTCAACACTCCAGTGAAACCAATTTCTTGCAAATATTGTAATATGGGGCTACACATCCGACTATTGTTATGGAATAGATGGATAACCTTTTACCAACTAATCGCCAAATGAGTCATAGTGGCAAGCTCAAGTGTTCCTTTATCGCCCGCACAGCTTTGTTTAGCAGACCTTTTCTGCTGCCATGGCACAAACGTTGCAGTTAGTATTAAGTTGCAGTTCCTCTGATACTCTACATCAATGGCTATCAACATCCTTAGCTGACAAAGACATTTCGCGTTTGACGCAGTTTTCAGAAGAAGTTGTGCCAAATGGGGTCGATATACATATTTGCTTCTTTTTTCCCCTCCTGAAATACATCGAGAAGCCAAGGACTCCCTCCCACAGATATTTTCCATCAGACGGAACCCAGGCGGCCAAGAAATTGCCAGTCCAAACATGAATGCACCTCCGATTGCCATTCAGCCGTCTTTCAATACGAAAACTAGCAAAACGCGCAATTTACTATTTCCGGACACAACCACACTGTAACCCGCACCGAAGCAGACAACCTCACAGTCGTTGACAATAGAACAAATCAACTCACCTCATCCATTGAGACTGACACCCCATCCACCAGATACCTCAGCTCATTGTCCGTCTGGATGAATGCTGCAAAGAGAATGGAATAATTACTCCCTCGCTATAACAATACCCGTAGCCAACATTTTTACCTTTGTACTCGCACATGACCCGACCATGTATCAGCGCAAGCACCATAACCCATGCCTTCATCTTACGTGGGTTCAACATATTGTTTTGGTACTAATGTCAAGGAAGGAGACCAGTGCGACCAAGGTCGCCCCGGCCACTGAAATTGGTCTGCCTACGTGACATGTATTCCCAGCTCGAAATAAATATTCAAGCACCTTTACACACCCGCACCTACAAATGGTGAGCTGCTGAGAACCGATTGGCTCGTGCTCAAAGTGACGTATATGTGCTCAAAATCCCCCTCCACAGAAAAGACAGGGCGCAGGTTTGAATCAAAAGCAAAAAGGGGTGAAGTTATTGCGAGGTATGACCCCCATCGGTGCATCTTTGATGTCCTCCAGAGTGTCCGGCGTGACATCGTCGAGTATATGGCGTAACCGCGTCTAATTGTGACCGCGGTCTTGTCCTCAAGGAAATCCATAAACGAGTACATCACAAAAATTTCTCCAAGTGGCCGTGGTGGTCGGCCAATGGGGACGGGCCACGCAGGTCGTCTCGTTTAATAAATCAAACGACGGTTCTGCTGGATTACCGTTTTTTGAGGGTGATATACAGTTGGCTCCTTGACGTATTACAGACCAGGATAAATACGGAACCGTCGCTGGTGGCAACCTCATGTTTCCTTTGACTCGACGCTAAGTGACTGCCGGTTGAAGAAATCGCACAATGATTACTCCACGACTGACAAGCTTGAATATATCTAACCCTGGGAGCCCTGCACAATAGCATGATGGGCGATTCAGTGAATACCCTCCCAAATTGCCTCATTTCACTATAGTTGCGTCTTTTATGAGCTGTGGTCGTCGTGTGGTGCGAGTATAGCTTAAAATATTCCACGTCAGTTTCTGCAGCTGGCCATTTACCAAGACTTGCTGTGAATATTGGCAGGTGTCGGCATTTTATACGTTACCAGCAGTGGTGCTTGAAAATCATTGCTAATTTATCAACAAGTTTGGTTCTCGCAAAGCATCATTCATGATGGTGCCAGCTTGGTTATCAACCATGTTGTAACTGGAATTTGAATGAGATAATACTGGACAGAAAGGATGTGTGTCATACTGTACTTGTGGTGGGCCATGATATTGCTCCAAGATTTTTAAAAATACAGGCAAAATAAAATCATATTGGCCCAGTTGAGACCAGCCAAGTGCACAGGCCACTCGAAAATTATGTGTGCGGAGCATTTGTGTGTTTCATGCCTAACTTACGGCAAAAGTGCATGCCTTCTGTAGAACTGGTACATATTTAAAAAAAGCGATACCGTGGGCCTTTTGAACAATTCGCATAAAACCCCAACTTTGAAGCAAAGAGACGTCATGCAGCAGACGCATACTTCAGTGCGTGCCCCGTGAAGTTATTACACAGAAAAAATGTTAGGTCGCCCACTGTGAAATATGTTTGCTAAAGATTGTCGTCCTGACGTGTATAAAAACCTCATTTTACTGAATGTTATTTTTAAAATTAACACCCGTTTCGACACTTTCAATCAAGAAACCATACGGTGCGGGAACTACATGACACCGTAACCTTTCGCTCATATAAGAAAATGGTATAAGGTGAAGTGGGGTAAGTGCATACACGGGGTAAGTGCATACACGGGGCCGCCATATTGGAATGAAAATGGCTGACGACACCAAAACACGTCAGGCACTCTTTTGTGTAGCTGCACATCACATCCCCACAAGAGGTGAGCATGTCAGCCATTTTCATTCCAATATGGCGGCCAGTTTATGCACTTACCCCACTTCACCTTAGTAATATTTTGTCCTATAGATAGCAGAACCTTAGACTCACCCAGACATATTTCTGCGAAATTCTCTCCCCTTGGCTCTGGGTACTGAATCCTGTAAATCTATACGCGACTGTTGTCGAAGTAGGGCTTCACCAACTTGTTTACAAGCACTTTCCAAAACAGAAACCCTGCAACAAAACATGATATAGTGTTCCGATCGGTAGCCTTAAGTAGTCCCTAAATATCCTTCATTATACTACAGTGAACCAAATCTCCACAGGTAACTAAATCCGCAGGAAGATTATCGACCATATAACTACGCCCATGCAATTCTTTTTCAGTCTTGTGTGCTACAGTAACGTAACTTACACCGAAGGAGGTGGAAGTCATGTTATGATTATGTAATATCCGAGGTTCCGCATATCAAACCACAACACGTGTATATCTAAAAAATAAAAAAATGCGCGGTTTCTGCCTCTTCACATCCAACTGAATTACAAGTCTTATTGACAATATCAGGACCTGTCGATTGGCGGTGCTCAGCAAGCAGCACGACATAAACTCTGAGTGACATCTGCTCACAAGTACGACCCAAGTATGGATTGGTTTGCTCAAGTCAGGTCCGACGCCCAAGCATGATGGAACTTCCACACGCCTCATTGCCAGTAAGACTCAGCCATTCTAGTAATAACCATTATTATACCAGATCTGATCGTGAGTACATAAGGCGTAATGAAAGTGGTATTCAACGTTTTTGTTTCCACAATAATTTTACAACGAGTTTGCGCAATCTTTACAATAACTAATAGGCTGTTAACAAATTGGCTTCAGGACAACCATCCAACTTGTACCATGATAATAAAAGAGCTGTCCATATTAGTTGTAATAATTACCAGACTACCACCGGTAACTCAGCCATTACCCGCAATATTTTGGCAGACAAGCCCACGGACCCTTGGGGGTCCTTGGACCACCGGTTGAAGACCGCTGGTGTAATATGTGGTGCACAAATATTTCGAGCTCAAGCTATCCGGAGCCAGTCCCGCATCCGGAGAATTACTGGTCCGGAGGTCTAATCCTACCGTCCCCAAAGTGGCAATAAGCGGTTTCGTCAGAGTAGATTATGTAGTGGTGCGGAAAGCTCTGTCGCGCATGAGTGTAGCCTCAGAAGTCGCACTAAATTCACATGTTTTCTCACATATCTGCGGCACCGCCCCCCAATGATAATGTCAACAAAACAAAGTTCTTCAGCAGCAGTGTCATCACACACAAAAAAAGTTTGTTTTGAAAGGGCGTTTTTTTACAGATCGTCGCCCCTGATCATGTCTTATCCACTATACCTTCTTTCCCATCAGAGTTATCAGAGTTCAAGAAACTGCGTATGGGGATACCCACCATTGCACTGGTGACACCAAGGGTGACACTAGATCGCATCGGACCAGTTTGCTTAGTTCTTACGGGTACGATTACGTCGCGTGACCATAGCCTTATCTGACACTGGTACGTAATTTGTCCATCTCCGATCATGCACACATCAACAGTCTGGGCTATTCATCTCTTCCAAGAAAGTCTTCCACAGCGATCAAACACCCCATCAGATATTGCACGGCTCCCTTTCCCCAACATTTCAACAGACAACTTCTCGAACGAGATACACTTTGAAACACAATGCGACTACTCCCATCGCCTCGTTTCTGCGTGAACAACTTTGATATTCAAAAGTCAAACCTCATCGTCGCAGGGGTTATTCGATAATAAATATACCTCACCGAATCCACGTCCCTATATGTATACAACACCCAACCTAATCAAAAACCTAACCTACGGCAAGGAGTTAGAACCCTTCATCATCAACCATGAGAACGTGCTGTTTTGAATTACGCAGTACATTATTTATAGCACCGCTGCAAACAGTGCGGTATATACGCGACTTTTGGGCAGATAGAAAACAGTGCAATATACACCTGCACATCTGATCCCGAACCTCCTCAAGGTAACCTAACCAACAATGCGTATATATGGGTTAACCACACGTCTGCATCACGTATATATAATAAATCAGTCGAACGAGCCCAATTGTGTTGGCCAAGCATAACATAACTGTCATTCACTAATTTAATAATGGCGAGTAAATTCTGTTCCTGAAGGCCATGCAGCAGATAATTATTTCGTATTCTGCACCATTTTTCCAGAACATTGTCACACAATTAGTGCCGAATCAGACATGGTACACCAACCCAAGTTCATTGCAATTCTGACATATTTATGAGCAATATTGAATTCACCCAGCCACTTCCTCGTGTAATATGCTGTCAGGTCGCCTGTAATATATGTAATACGTCCGATGAGCCATAAACACAATTATAATGCGAACCTATGCAAGGTGTATCGGCTCCAGGCTTAGCCCTTCCCCGAGAGCTACCCTAAACATAACTTCTGGATAATATTCTAGATGCCCACAGGTAGTTGCTGAAGCCAACTTCCCCATAACCGTAATCTCATTTCCGCGCAGCCATGAAATTAATACAGGCCGGTGTTTAATGAACCAGTACTACGTAGTTTCTTCCTATTAATCAGCAGTAAGGTCAGGTTATCACACCCGCAAAAATGATCCCGATAATGTTTATCACCCAGAATTGAGAACGTAACTCCTTTTTTTCCCTCCCCATCATACTGACGTGTCAGCAAAGTGGGATCGTGCCAAAAAAATTGTCGCAAATTTTTGTTTTGCATGCAAATCGTCCAGCTTCAGACTTATACAAGGGACCTTTCCAATTCATCACACCCTGAGAATAATACGAGATGGCGTGACTACCCAAGACGTGTTTCATTCAATTGGAAACGAACTCAACGGAACTGAAACTTGCTCGTCCCTACTGTTTATTCCAGGAGATAAGTTCCCCCCTACCACCTCATAGCCCCCCCTTGTGTGCTACACTTATTGATCCACTTTGAATCAGTTGTTTATGGCGGAGCACTAGGGGTGAGCCTCAGAGGGCCATTTTTAGGAAGGTAAAAGGTACCTGTCATCACCTGCACAGGTGCAAACCATTGACGTCAAAAAAAATTTTTTTAATGTTGTAGGTGTATATGTCATTTCCAAGTAGGACAGCTTTGTTGTCATGATGTTCATCCTTATCGAGATGGAACTGTCCAAAGTGCAAGCCGCTTCCACGTCAGCCGGTTTGATCCATATCTGCTGGATACGCCGTGGAATATATTTTTTTTTCCATCACCGATTCTCCAATCGTTCAGGATATTTCCGCCAAAAGTTTTGGGCCCAATCATTTTCGCGCAGTATTTACTCAACCTACGCCCTACGGTGTTGGAACAACACGGCTGCGAACATGCGGATTATGCTCGAAAATACTGATTAACAATCCTGGCACTGTGATGTCGACTAATGGGAAGGGAGGAGGGATGTCTTTCGCTCCTGATTAATGCGTGATAAACTCGAAATGTCGCATAATGACAGCCACCAAATCCCTCTTTCAAGTGGTCCATTACATATATTACGTTATGTCACTGTACCCACTGAAAAACCAGCAGGCTGTTCAACCCTGGTAGCGATCGGGTTGACAACAAAGCATCCGCACAAAATATCATGATCAATCCCAATTACGTGTCTCAATATGTCCAATTGAGTCCCCCCGCCTTTACTCACTTTCTGGGTCGATATCGACCAAAAAGTAACCCCAGTCCCTTACTATTTGAGCTGTGTTTGACCTTTCACCGCGTCAAACAGATGCTGTGACCACCACAGCTGTACGTGTGACGTTTACTTCCAATAGTGACGTTGAACTTCGCACCACGGTTGTTACACACACAAAAAAACATACAAACAGAGGAGGCCGAATACTTCTGGCACCGATTCCAGCATTGCACTTACGCAGGAAAGCAACATAACAAAGTTAGTACTCGCGTGGGAAGTCGTTACATCACATTGCTGATAACGTCAAACCCTTCTCTGCAAGCAAATATTTCTTTACCCTTTCCAAAAAAAAAAAAGTCATTACCTGTTGACACAACGTAACAAATGAAGTTCCGAGCATATATTGAGTTTGTGCCATTTAGAATTGTATAACAATTCGATTGTGCAAAAACTTGCAACGTAACCTCCTAATATTTCTCCTGGAAAAAAAACATATGTTTTCTCACCCCAATAATCGGTTCTGTTCTTTGCCCTCGGAGGAAAGCAGATTTCTTTCGATTTGCTCTATAGCCATGTTAAGACACCAGAGTAGAAAGTAGCCCATCTCCTTTCCCCAAGTGCTATCCTTTCTCCTGCAATAAACCTGCCTGATAGGTACAAAGGGAATGGAGCATATATACTCATGTTCAGATTGAGGAAGCATATACAATTCCTAATGAAGCAAGATACTTCAAGGACAAAACAGCTTCCATTCTTGTTATTCTGAAGACAAAAAAAAAAGTCCAAAAATAGCCTTCAGATTGATTTCATGTGGCCATTAGCCGAAACGACAATACCTTACGTCAACGACGTTGTTTTCATTCAGGGACACACTATATGCGCAGTCTACTAAATACAATGGATACAATAATAATTGAAAGGCTTCGTCCTGTTTTTCTGAGTCGACGGTAGAAACAGCAATTTGTGAAGTTAGACGACGCACTCTGGAGGTGGGCGGGATAATAAAGGGGGCACCTACACTAAGCCTATAATGAGCTCTACACAACATGCACTGATTACTGTAAGACAGATCAGCAGCATCCCAGTCCTAGTCGATACTTTACTAATTAATTATCCAGCTTGTTAAAACTGTACAAGCTTTCCCGAAAACCAATCGTCGCTCCAAACGCCAAGTGGCATTTTCCTAAAATATTGAACCATCCCATATGAGTACAAACGACGACGATTAATAATCTAAGCACCTGGCTACCGGTCACTCCAGCAATGTGACGCAATCAACACCCGACTTTATTACACCCCAGGCTTGGCCTTCACGTGTCCACCTCCCACCAAGGACGCAAATTGACCACGTTGATCGTCCAGTACCGCACACGGGTCAATCCGCGCGGACACGCCCCGACCATACAAGTTTGATGCCTCCAAAGTGGCCCCGACGGCCCAATGTGACATCCTCAGTCGCGACCAAAAACCTTTTCCTCTTTCCCTTATCAATAAGTTCAGGATATCCCGCCACAAAGTCTAAGCTTACATTTTTTTTTTTTTTTCCTCCTTGCCCCCAACATTCTGGCATTATCCACCTCAGGTACAAGGGGTGTCCTAAATATAGAACAGTATGGATACACACATTCACGCAACTGTATGTTATGAAAAATTAAAAATGAGTCGCATATATAGTCCACATATGCCTATTGATTCCTTGTTTCAAAATCCTTTCCATGGCCGCCTTTGCTTGCTTTTACCTGATCCCCATACACGCAGGCGTGCCAGCCTCAATTAATCACGGTGCATGCTGCACTCTAATATGCAGAGTACTTGAATGCACTTCACCTTTTTATGGCGGTTATGTTGCATTAGTGCTGGGGGAAGCTGGAGCTGTTTTTGCTCGGGATGCATGCATATTTATATTCAGCTGGTTGCAATGCTAAAAGGAACTGTTTGCTGGGGAGGGAATACTTTAATGTTGGCCCAAATCGTATGCAGAAGCCTTACAGGGGTTGGGATGCAATATTATTCAGGAAACAGTAGTTGGGGAAAGGCTGAGAGGCAAATATCGTTATAAATGTTTCATCTGCCAGAGTACAAAGTCTTAAAACATGCAAATTAATCACATAGATTCGACAATCAGATGAATCTTGTCGGAACCTGTCATGTCAATCCGTAACGTAACATCATGTAACGAAAAATGCAGCCTAAAATTCCGAAAAAAAGTGAAATTGCAGTCCAAATATGTGGCCTAAATAACTGAAAAAGTAGGGCAGTTTACAACAAACGCGTGTATAGGTAACATCACCTGGGGCAACCTGAGGGCAAGAACCCTGCGCTCATTACCTGCCAGCGAATGTCAATTAAAAGGTTACCGGCTCGTCCCGGAAATAATAAATGAATCGATCTGCAAAACAAGCAAGGAAACGAACCGAAAAATTTTAATATTTTGAAAACAGTGGTTGTAGGAACATATCCAAAATGTATACATCTGTTACGTAATATTCTCCTCTTAAATAACACCTAGCAATGTAAACAAAGCGTGCCAAATTATTATTTACACTGCATGAAACGAGTCTGAATGAATCACAGGATAATTCCGCTCAAGTTGTAGCAAATCCACAACAAATTTCAGCTCACAACATCAACCGTGGCGTGGCCAAACCCCTCCCAAATCGCACATTGAATCGACTCTAGACGATGTCGGGTCCTAAGAATAACCCTAACCCAAGCCCAAAATACAAGTCCCCCCCTCTCTTCTTTTTCTTTCTTTTTTTTTTTTGCAAAAGGCAGTTGACATCCGAATGTGCTAAAGTGCCCTCGGGACCTCCTGCTCGCATCATTTACATCTCTATTCTGCCTGCGAAAAAAAAAAAAAAAATAGCCGCGCTTATCTAATTACAAGGGAACAAATTGGCTCAAATCGAAGCCAATCGAGGCAAATCGCCTTTCAGCACATAAATCAATAGAGAATCACTTCAACAACATGCATCACTGTACAAACCTGTGATCAATATTTAAGCGTCATGAAATTCGACCACGCGTACAGTATTCTCCGAACAGGTTCAGGATAAGGCTGATAGTAGGCGTATTTCCTTGTAAGTACTGATATACGACATGAGAAGATTACAGGCTTCTTCTTAAATTTATTATTAAAACAATTCGCATCTTCCTCCTATATGGGCGAAATGCTAGTACTTCCAGTCAGCTTTACGAGCCAACAAATCAAGGATACCTATATGCACTTTAAAATGCAGGATTAGTCTCGCCTGATTGACCTTCTCTATTCGGCCCATATGTACCCTGGCATGCAAATCGCCTCAATTTTCTCGCCAAATAAAGTCACATTCTAACCAGCGGCGATCGGATCACATGCACCCTAACTCTAAAAAAGGGTCAAGTGCTTCTTGAGATGCAGGCCTTGAGCCACTAATATATGATAGGCAAAAGGTGGACAAGAACAACCATGTGCGACCCGTCAAGTGCATATAGGAATATTTTCACCTGAATCCAGTTCCGCTCTCTTCAGATGACCTCCATATTCGCTGGGCTCTTCCCCCATTAGAAGTCCCCGTCAAGCAACACACTCTAATTATTATAGTATCGAGTGGTTCGGAAAAATCCATACCCTTTTATCCGTAATGAGTTTTGAAACCTGCTGCATGAGATTCTATTTTGGGGTCCAGAAGTCGCGGGAGGCTTGCGGAAGTGACGTTCATTCGCATGGCATTGACAAAAAAAAAAAGTTGAGTACCACACAAAAAAGTGGTCTCCTTATCCAGCTCTTCCTGCAATTGCTCAACGTTACTTTTTCTTATACATGACAAGCCTTGACGATTTAACGAGTTCTATAATATTTACAGATGTGTCGAGGTCAGATGGCCAGCACTGTACTTTTTTTATTTAAAAATATATTATATTGCCGTCATAAGCTTATTATCAGAGCATGTTACGTTGCAATGTTTTGTATGTGTATAATGATGTGCCGATGCGGGTTATGCTCAGCTGGTGGTGTCAGGTATACTTGAAATTGCACCTCGTGCTATCAATACGTTCCTGAACTTTGAAACTAACTTGATCCCTTGTTCACGACATAATATGCCCTGCTTGTTCAGCAACTGTTGGTAATGTCACACCTACTAGGCCGTTCCGGTAAAATTTCTTGGTCGTGTTGCAAGTCAGGGGCTGGCTAATTTTGCACGATCGGAAGTTGTCAGTACATTTTCCAATAAAACACAGCAATACCCACTGGAACATGCACGGTGATTTTGACACCATCCAATATTGGCAAGCAACCTGTCTGCTTTTAGCAACATTTTGAACGTTTACTGGTAATTGAGGCCATAACAGTATAACTATACTTTGCATATGTAGCAATTTAGTGCAGCATCCACTGAGAAATGGCATGGCCAAAAAGAAATTGTCTGATGTTAGCCAACAATTCCTTCAAAAATTCCACACATTTTGAGCCAACTTGGCAAGCCATATGTCAAAGCTACTGGAACTCATAAGACTATACGATCTGTTATAAAAAGCAACTGACATTTTGAAAGATCGATGCAGCAGCAAACCATGGCACAGGGGCAAACAGTGACAAGCTACTGCATATACTGGTTAAACTCTATGTACGCAACAGGTCTGATGAGGGTCTAACACACTGTGGCAAACCGCAATGAACAGTGCACGGAGTACAGCAAATGTGTACATGGGGAGATAAAAGCAATAATTTCGCATTGGTCATCATCCAGCAGGAAAACAGCAAGCTAAAAGCAGAGTGCCACACAAATATTAAACAAAAAGGAAGCACTCCATTACAATGACTATAGTGGAGCAGATTTTGATTTTCTAATGGGTAAACAAAAGACTACAGAGGAACATGGCTGCAAATGGCCCAAAAATAAACTTCGCCGCTATATGTTGCTGCCATTTAAAAATAAGTGTTTTTTTTTAACATAGCAATGTGCTCTCCATGTTGCCTCACTCTGTACTACGTATATCCCCAAATACGAACATAATGACTCTAATTCAATTAATGCGCTGGCGGGTTGGAGAAAGAAAGAAAAAAACTAGCCGACCATGCGAAATGCACTGCTAGCTTCCTGCAAATTAAATGCACCTGACAATGCTGGTTAAATAATTACAGTTTCTACTCAACGATATCATTAACAGATGCATGGGTGTATATGTATAACTTGACTATATTAGCTTGCGACCAATATTAGGGTACGACATACATAATCATATCACATGGCAATAAAAAGACGACAAAAAATATGAAAAACTACTGATATAGTACAACACTGTGCAGTAGGTCATTTAATTTGTAGATAGCCTCATGTTTATTCGGTGATAAATTGTGAGCCTGATGCTGAACTACACATTTTTCCACTCTATTTCCTTCAACATGGGCTTGTAAAAACGGTTATTTATAAAGTGCTGCATTTATCTGTTGCTCAACCGTAATGACAGTTGGCATCGAGAAAAACAAATATATTAATGATCGCTTTTGCCTACCGGGAAGGTCTCGTTACGTTTTGCCGTTTTGGCCCGATACAATTACAATAGTTAGTTGCACAGCAGTGGAAGAAACAGCTTTTCTATCCTTGAAATTTTATCCTAGCCATTTTATTGCGGAATACGACCAATAAGATACATGCGAGCACGACAGCGAATGTAGATATTATCTACGGAGACTTGAAAGGACATTTCTGGTATGCTCCGTTCAAGTCGCAAGGTTAAGTCCCACGCTATACTTTCAAAATATACCAACTGTTATAGGTGGATTGCGTTGAAACATTCCATTACTTATTTACTGCACAAGGTAGCGCCTTGAATTGATCAGAAATATTACGGGTCAAATAAATGACATGGAGGTGGCCCACTTATTGCTCAGTCACATGCAACATCACCATACGAGGTTACTACTTCCTTGGCATTTGCTACTTTCGTCAAAAAAGTTATAAACCAACAACAACAAAAAATAACCGGATGGTAGACAACCATTGACTGGTGGTTTACCTTCGCTGCATATACAAGTAGCATGTTTCCTATAGCAGTTAAGCGTCATGCGGGATTTATACATGCACACTCATTACTCATTAGAATGAGCGAGAAATTGTTTACTGTAGTACACTTACTGAATCCCAACATCTTTCTGTTGCAATTAATAAAACCAGCATACATCGTCCAGTGATTACGTACGCACGGCCGGTTATTTCGGATTTCTTCTGACGTCAGTCGCGTCACCTACGTGCTTAAAAATGAATGGCTAATGACATAACACCGGTGACGCTTCGAATGGTACAAGTCCTTATCACACAATGGTACATGTACAGGTTCGTTGATCCCCCACCGAGAGGAATCCCCGAGACTGAAATAACATTTTATGCATCCATTTCTGCAACAATGACGTGATTGACGACTACGTGTCCTAAATATTTACGCAACTTTTTTTTGCCATTATCATAGTCCCCAATATTGATGATTATGACATATCTACAATGCCATGTTCCAAATTTTCTTACCATGATAATTACACCCCCCGTGGGCCTGAAAATGTCCAGCATGCCCGCCAGAATTTCCGGAAAAGGGAAGCCCCCCCCCGATAAAAATCTCCGATCGGCACTAGGAGACGGCCAATCAGAATCCAGCACGTTATACCGGTGGGGTAGAGGTGGGGGGACAATTCCTCGTACCGATCAATTACCCGTGCTCCCCAATAAATGTTCAGCATCGCTGTAACTTCTATACCGTACCAAAAAAATAATATCCTCTCGACGCAATTCAGATTAATTCGTATGCAAAGGTGATCAAGGCCTACAGATTTAATAGCCTCAACTCACGACGCAATTGCGACCACGTGACTATGGTCAAGGTGACGCCTGTGTCGCATATTTTAAAACAAATTGTCGATGCCACGTGTCATATCAGATCATCTGCACTGTGTCTTGAAAGGGGTCAAACCATATGAACGATAACGTATATAGTAAACATCGCCCGAACATTAGGAGGCGATTAGGTATATATATAAAAAAGAATAAAAACACGTGGGTGTATTATTACATCAAGGTTGCAACGGTAGGTTGCTAATCGTTCAGCTCCGATTCCTGTTGGCAAAATATACGGTAGCGGCACCCAGTTGTCATTCGAGGGGGTTCCGTTTCCTGCAACACCCCGTTATATTGCAGCAAAATGCGAAACAAAAAAAAAGAGTAAATCGTGAATTCAGGTGGCGGCCAGCCGTGACGCGTTTTGCAAACCAGATCCGATAATTGGGGTGTACCTTGTCGCAGGGTCTCACCTTGACCCGTTACTTCTTTTTGTCAACTGTACCCAACCCGGTGATGTCACCTTATGCAAAAAAAAATAATGCTTGGGACCATTTTTGGCGGGAAAACTCCCATGTTGCAACCACGTGACCGGTTTTAGCACCCCGGGTTTTAACTTGGATGTGCAACTATGCGGAAGCTTTGCATGGCTATAACGAGCCCTTGGACGCAAATATGTGCGGTGCATCGACCCGACTGCAGTCAGAGCCAACAATAAAATGCAAACCAAATGTTTTGGGGGGTAGTGTGAAAACAAAGTTTGTCACGATTGCAAGTTCAAGGCTGCACATATGCTACTATGCTATGTTCTGCAAAGTGCTTGATAACATTACTCATGTATGTAAATAAAACAACCTTGGCAAACATCCCCCCCCCCCTTTTCTCTTCCAACCACGTTTTCCGGAGATATAACACACTGCTGATAAATACTGCTTCTCATCTGCTGCAATGTGCCACAATGCCCTCCATTATGTACCGTTCCACAAGTGAATCTCTCTATTTGTTGTCAATCAAAGCGGCATCATTTGTCCCTGAAATCCCTCATATGGGTACACGTATGTAGGTGAATAAATAAAAAAAAATTGCGCGTTTCATACCAGCACAAGGTCGTAGTATCATATAAACTAGTACAGCATACACCAAATTATTATTGGCTTGCACTAATTCTACACTTGAATTAGCTCAGTTTATTCAAAAATTAGCGTTAATTTTAACCCCAAAAAATTCATATGGGCATATGATAAACACCAAATTAAAATAGCATAGTATATAGGTTATAGTTACAAAAAATATGACTTCGTCTTGATATTGATATACTCCAGTTATTTATGGGTTGTCAACATGGCGACATGCGATCGTCATACACAGACGTACTTGCATAAATATTCACCTTTGCATGTGACCCAACTTAAGGTCATGATTCTTCACTTGCAAGGACGCCACGAGGGGGATTACTGGTAGTAACTAGACATTTTTTTTTTTTTTTTTTGCGTAACCTCTGCATGACATCGAGCCAAAACTGTTTTCGCCATAAAACTACCTCATCCTGCGAAATGATTCCAACTATTATCCGCCACGTGGGTTTAACGCTTTTCACCTACTGACCACTCACACCTTCTAGGAAGAAAGAAGAAGACAGAAAAGCACAGCACGCCAAGAAGAAACGGTGCTAAAACCTGCAAATTTGAACCAGTTTTTTTGTTCTCATACGTGGTCTCCCTCATTACCAATTCTGAAGGTGTCGTTATTTTTTCGCGTGTCGCACTCGTTTTATTTACCGACGGGGGTGCATTAACCGTAACAGTAATTCGCCCCCTAAATTAAGATACGCTGATAAGACCTGAGGCGTTGACATTTTTAAAAGACCTATTCCAATTATGAGCAGGTTGTATCAACCTGACCCTGTACATTCCAATGTGTAGCTCTAGGTTAACCAGTGTGATCAATAAATGAAAATAATTAATTAATTAATATGACAACAACATGTGTCAACCTCATGAAAACATAATTCCAGCACTTACTGGACATTACGCATGTACATGCATTTTGCAGCTTATAGAGTGACCTGTCCAGTTTCGAAAGGCGACCTACGGCAATTCCAGTGCCCTTAAAAAAAAAAATCCTTGTTTACCTTTAGTGGGTTAATCAATCCCAGGGACTTTCTCATTCCAAACCGGGCAACAGGTAGCATTTTTAGGCTGTGCAGGTTGCCTTCCAGAGGAAAAACCCATTTTATGAAAATCATGTTTACGGTCAAATAATTTCCCATCTTACTGCTAGGGAACCCTATCCAAATGTACATTTGGATAGGACATTGGAGAGATTGGGCTGGAAGTCAACAGTATGAATCGTGCCATGCAAAAATGCTGGCTGAACTTGCAAACATCCTGCAGAAGATGAAAGTATATAGTTTAGAGATACCCTAATCATGGGAGTGTTTTGTGTGCAAATACAATTCAAATCATGCGGAGGGGGGCTCTTGTGTACCATTGGATTACAGTTTAGGCTTCGGCATTTTGAAGGGATACTTATGGTTTGTTTTTTTTAAAGCTGGATTAAATCGATCTGGGTTGATTTATATTGACTCGCTTGTGCAACTATAATCTATGTGTATCCCCTGTCAGGCAAACTACTTGCTTCATCTTTTTTAAAGGTCCAACTTTATACCATGATGTATACTTCCTATTTTAATTTTTTATCACTATAAAATATCAGAGCTGGGGAGTGCAATGTATCCACAAAATTGAAAAAATGTGAGACGTCACAAGTTAGCCAGTTTAAAATTTGCAACAGATTTTATTTCCGACGAAGAATCTCTGACACTCCAGGCAGTACTGGTTTAGCAATTCCTATTTACAAACAGAGCTAAAATTCCCTGAAAGTAACTTGACCACTACAGGTAGTGAATGTGACATGGCATACACCTACACACACTGGCATCATGTGATATTTTCCATCAAAGAATGTGGAAGCACTCACGCTGTAAGATATGGTTGGATATTGAGTTCCAACTTGAGTCAGCCTGCATTATCACTACGATTTCTACATAATGTAGAATCATTCCAATCATTGTGTCTGTATCTTCCATTGTGCACAACTCAAAATGAACAAGGGCATGTTTCAACAGAGCGAGTGTTCTCAGCTGGTTCTTTCTCTTCATGCAAACATCTCATGAAACTGAAGCAATCCCCCATTAATATTGAATATTCAGATTTTCCTTGCAGCTTTCCTACACAATACCAGGGGTCAAATCTTTAATTTTATGTCCACGTGCAAAGTTTGCATGCCAGACTTTCATCTGTGGTGCAAATTGCTTACTCAGAGTGCTTAAATTTTAATCGCTGGGTTTAGCTATGTTAAAAAACAGGACCAACTGCAGTACAAACTATGCACTCCATGGCTCACTTTGGATTGGAAATTAGAATTTTTGAGTGCAAATTGCACTTTTGCATCTGAATATTTCGCGACCCCTGCAATACTGAGAGAAAAATATCAAGAAAATAAAATTTGTTGGTAGCTGCCAGTATCATTGGCACAGTGAGCGTTTATCAATGTCATTTTTTATTCCTCCAATGTGTTATTCTATTTGTGTGTTTTACTTGGCACTAGGCATGAGCAGCCATTTAAAACAGCACAATTTTTTTGATTTTCAAATATTAAATGTTCAATGTTCATGCTTAGGGGATACTTTCCATGCACATTAGCCGATGGACATAATTAATACTTCCATATTTACGAAAATAATACCTCACTTATTAAATTTTCTTGAGGCAAGTCTGAAATTAATGGTCATGTACAGTACTTTATAATACACCATTGATACGAATGCACACCTATCATACGAAACACTTTGGAAATAAATCTTTGAATGAATGAAGGCCCGAAGGTTGATGGATATTAGGTTTTTATGAAAGTACACAATAGAAAATTCATGCAATTCATTCAAAACATGTCCCCTGATACTTTTTATAGAAACCTCTCAAAAACATGCCATCGACTCTCTTTCGGGTGTTTGAAAATCACCGATCTACACCAACGCAATCAAGATCGAATTACCTAATGTGACCTGTCAGTGATAGCCCTGCGAATTGTGTCAATGTCCATGATGTCTCAACACGATTGCAACAAATCACGCACAGCACCTTTAAAAAAAAAAAATGTCACTGATATCCTCACATGCAAACTTAATCGGAGTCACATTATCAGTAGCGTCACTGAAAATATTGACATCTGGGAGAGCAGTGATGCAACTATTCCACCCAGTAAAACAAATCTGGCCCCGATCACACATGTTAAAAAAGTAACCCAACTTAATTAATAATGAGTTTGAAGCCACCGATCCTTCAACACCCTAAATTCGTGGAATTGCCATTCCCAGCAATCAAACATTGATAATGTCAACACACACCGATTACCCTCTGCAGGGCGACACTAATACTGCAACAGCCAGCAACATTAATTAACAACAACGGCACTGATTTCGTTTACAGTACAAACCCCGGTTATCCGACAGTCCCTGCTCCAGCTATACGGTTTGTCATCAAACACTGTAATGTACTACGCATTCGTTTTGTATTGCTTTAGTTAAATATAAACACAGTACAGTTGTGTTCCAACCATGCTCCGGTCCTTTGGACGGATAATTAGGGTTCAACTGTATTTACATTTCGTGGGCCAGCACGCAACAAGATTGAACGTGACAATTATTTGCGGTCATGCCACACAGTGTACGGCTGCAAGTACAACAAAGCACGGTGTGTTCCGACCCAGCATCAGCCGAGGCACAGCCTGATGTAATGCACGTACTGGCAACAGTCATTGTGGCACTGATGCAACTTGCACATAATATGTGTGTACCGATCCGTACCTTGGTGTGTGCAGTCTGCCAGCGTGCAGATGTTGACCGTGGCCTCCAAGAGTGCGAAGACCAGGAGGTACGCCTTGACCGCTGCCCTGCCCCGGGCTGAGGCTCGGAACATGGTGGCGGCCCCCGATGCTGCTGTTCTTCTACCACTGCGACCACAAGTCCACTCCATGCCCGCCATACTGGTTCTGATTCTCCCGAGTCCGCCCGCGATGACTCTTTCTTGCTCTTGCTCCGTGTGTGCTGCGGCAGGGGGCAGCCCGGGCGCGGGAAGGACAGACCACCAGAGGGGCAGGCCAACAGGGGGCGCGGGGAATCTGCACGGAATTGGATCATGCACTCAATTATTGGTAATTGGGATTAAATTTAATTGCCAATTTGGTCCCATTTGCATTAAAATTGATTGCAGGTGTGGACATCTGGAGGGCCACTTTTGGATCACATGGCGCCACTTTTGGATTTTGCAATTTTTTTTAAAGGGGGGGGGGTGTCCAGTACAGTGCAGATTTTTCGCATGTGTTCCAAGACGATGCCCACATTGCAGTTGATTTGGTCGGTTTTGTCGGATTTGCTATTGAGGTTGGGTCCTATTGTTGCGGCTACAATGCGGCTGAAGGTGTGCGTGGGCTTTTCGGGTGAATGAGCGGGCGTAATAAAAGAGGAGGACAGAAAGACAGGCGGAGAGATGATGAAGCAAGGTGGGTGGGTTTATTGTCACAGGAAGGGGATAACCACAGGGCCACTGTATGAAAACAACAGGCAGTAAAATTCACAAGGCACTGAACTAGCTTATAAAGCGACTTTTCAGAATTTTTTTATTTTCATTTTTACTACAAGCAGTGCAAAATCACATGTTTAAATATAAACCCTTGTGAAGACATATTTTTTTGAGTGCTACTCTCACTTTTGTATACTTCTTTTGTGCAAGCATATCTTCCAGCTATACCTCAAATTACATTGCATATTCTCGACAATAAATATTTGTTTCATCATTCAGCTTCGTACAAATCCACATTTTTTTAAAAAACACACACATTTCACTTTCACAACCATTTCTGCACCACCCAAGAAACTCAAAGGCACTTACACACCACAGAAATATGTGACTAGCAGTACCATGCATCAGGATTAAGATTGGATGCTCGAGTGAAGTTTAATACTACTCAGGGTCAGTTGCACCAGGTTCGATACATTAGGATTCTCTGATTTCAAGGACATTCACTAATATTTTACAGCAATAAAAAAAACATCCATTAAATCTCAGATTCTTGATTTATCCAACATGGCGCAACCTCCCCTTAGACATAATTTAGATCCAGATATAATTTATGTACGTTCCAGATATGTAGAATGAATAGTGCAATACTAATTATTCTTTGTACCTTCTATCTGTGAGTGCCCAAAAAGGGAGAAATGCATGGGAGTGCATAGAGAATATTGCTAAGTTTGAATGGATTTCTTGTGTATTCAATTCCTATACACTCAACTCCAGCTCAAAAACCACCATGGAATCAGCCATTGAGCCCAAGTTAGAGGTCAGAATTACGATTAAGCAAGGCTCTGTAAAAGGAAGCGTATGTCGTGGTGCCAAAAGTAAGGCAAAGATATTATTTTATTGCAATCCATTTGTCCTAGTTTAGTTGCTAATACTTTAAATAATACACTTATGATATTGCATATCATTACAATGCTGATGATCTCAATTTTAGGATTTCACCACTCATTGTCCTGCTTCACAACTTCATGGCATCCAAACTCCCGTCACCAAACACATGAGCTTCAGCAGCTATATTGGTAAGCAAAATTGGACTCTTCTCTGACTTGAATACGAAAATTAATATTTTGAGCCTCCCAAGTTTTCAAGGCAAATGCAGTCTACTTTCAAAAAGTGAGTAGTATATGCCAGGAATGATTTATCTCACTACTGAAGAACTTCAGAGATCCTCACAGCTAAAAATAAATACAAAGTCAGTATCCAAATTGATCAAGGGTCACAGTTGACACAGGTGCTGCCACAAGATGAATTATTCATCACTTTTAACAATGGAAGGACTTTAATCTAGATGATCCGAAAGGCTTGTTTTTTCACCCAGCATAATGCAGTATTCCGGCTGCCCCAAATTTATGTAAGCCATCTGGAAGCAGGGCCAAAAATAAATACCACCCTTACATCAAATCCCATCCTGACACATGACACTATCCCCAAACCATCTCTTAGTGGACTAGCAACACAAAATGGAATGAGACCCATGTCCACCCAGGTAGCTTTCATATCTGATCCACAGCTGGATTTATCCTAAACACCGTCGCCTTGTCCTTGAGTTGCATCCGCACATGTTCTCCGAAGAGGTCCCTTATCCTTCCAAACTCCATCACATCCCGGGGCTTCTCCTTCAGCCAGAAGCGGTCAAACTCATAAAAAAGATAGGAGTACAGTTGGTGGAAATGGGCGAGTGCGGGGATCTTCCCACGAACTACATTATACACATGTACTTTGGCTGCACCGTCTTTGAACATGTGGTATGCCATGCTGGACAGATTAATCCCGACGACAGCAAATGAGTACCCATACTTTGGGTGATGTGAGTGTGCCAGGACGTGTCTTGCTATTCCTCTGTATTCCTCAGCAAAATACAACAGGTTCTCCAGGCCCAACAGCCCCATTCCACGGAAATCTGTCTTGGGGTCATCTCCCTGGAAGGAAATTGTTTCCATAAAAAATAAGTGAAACCTGTACACAGCAGAATCGCTTTGTTCCACAAAATTTTCCTGCAATAGACAAGTTTCTGCTACATCAGACAACAAAACTAGGCAAACAAAATTAACGTACATTAACACTTCCCCTAATTGGTACATTTGAACTCTGACAAGTCCACTTTTCAGTGGGGGCTTAACGTCGGCCTAGTTCTGCCGCAAGGCTCAACACCGACTCCAGGGGGTGGTGGTCCTCCTGGAAATTTGGCCACTTTGGGGATCTTGCACTTGCACTTGCGCAATGTCACAAGCACACGGGACCCATGGCTTTACTTCCCCTCCGAAGGAAGGCACACTCTCACTTTTCTACCACCTGGAGAAAAGTCATCGACCTCGACCAGGTTCAAACTTGGGACCAGAGGCGACCACCAGTCCACCATGTAATTAGGGCATTTTAAACTACATTATTTAAACTACATTCCTGATACATTTATACACTCCTCTCCGTACACAGGGTTCATTTTTGAAAATTGAAACATGTGCAGCAAGGTAGAAGGGCCTATCATGACAGGATGCCCTTTATGATGTCCTGTACAGGCGCGTAGGCAGAAAATTTCGGAGGGGGCCTCATTTCATAAGCACAAGGTGAACAAGCTGCAAAGGGCGGGAAGCAAGCCCGCCGCAGGCGATTTTTTTTTTTTTTTTTTNGGGGTAGGTCACACGAACTTAGGTGAAAGTGGGAGATTTGAATGGGTGTGTATTTGATAAAATTGGTAGCACTTTTTCCCAAAAAATCATGAATTAGTAATTTCTAATGCTATTTCAAACTGTCCTGTATATCGTCGCGGTCCGGACAAAATTACGTCGCGGTCCGGATCCGGGCCGCGGGCCGCCAGTTGAATATCCCTGCACTAGGTAGTCCCCCCAAAGAATCGACTATAATTTTCTTACTACTCTACCCAGAAACCTGATGTTTGGTTTAAAAGTTACCTTAGTTCACGGGAATGTAGCACCATTTGCAATAAATGCTGGATTGACCTTCACCAACCTCCATACTCACTCGATCGTGACTCAACTCGAAGCTCCTTATTATCAAGGATTCTTCGCAAAATTCCTCAAAATTTCTCTGGATTGCGGCATTGATGTTGCTTTCCAAGTCTTCTAACGTCAAGGCTCACTGATGTAAGCACAACTTTTCAAATATCCCCATTTGCGATTCTTTTGACAGGTGGAATGACAGGATACCCGGTTTCTTGTGACAAAATCGTGGTGACTTTTTTGGTCATTCCAGCAGCCTGTGCTTCACTTTTATGATTTTTTTCTTCCTGTAAAGGAGGTCATCCACCACTGTATTGGTACAAAACACTTGGTGCAGCAATCCTGACTGTTAATGTCAATATGCTGCAGAGGGACTTCAATAATAAGGAGCATTGAGTCCAGTAGCCTTCAAGTGCATATGGAGGTCGTTGAAGGTCAAGTACAGCATTTATTGTGAATGGTGCTACATTCCCATGAACTAAGGTAAGTTTTAAACCAAACAGCATGTTTCTTGGTAGAGGATGAAGAAAAATATAGTTGATTCATTGGGAGACTACCTAGTGAAACATTCTATGCTATTGATCAAGCGGCCATTTAACCGTCCTACTTGTGTACCATTCAAATTATTTGATATTTGTATATTTAAAACATATTTTAATTGATCAGTTTGTGTAAGTGATTCTAGTGCAGGAGTCACCTGGAGCCAACTCCTTTCGCACATTTTTATTGGTTGCCGAGTCTTTTGGAGCTCTCAGCGTACCAATACATCCACCAGATGTAAATTTTATAAAATCTGCTCTCCCCCAATATTACCAGCATGCCTCAGATTTTCAAGGTGATATGGTACGGGTATTGTTAATATAAAAGCTCACTGCACATAACCTTCTGCCTCAACAGGGATATTGGATTAACTGAGATGAAACTGCATTCATATTAGGAGTCGTGCAAATACCACGCGATCGATTTTAGGCCAATTTCAGTCCACAGCGGGCATTGCAAGAGCAGTAATGGCATCTGACACAGAGACCTACTAGTCATGTTGGAATGCAGAGTCTGGTAAATGTTAACTTGTTTCTTAAGGACTCGCTTGCATTGTAAGTGTGTTTCTGGTCTCATCAAACTCACAAACAAACTAAAATATAGATTAAGATTCCCACAGATTTGAGTGAATTTGATGCAATGTGAACGGGGACAACCTCAGCTATTAGAAAAATATTTTAGAACATCTACGTGAAAAGAAACAGTGAGAATATTCATGTATTACTGACAATGAAACTAACTCTTCTTACCCTCCTAAATTTTGAAAATTTTGGGATTTTCTGATTCTCTGTGGCCTATATTGTTGTGCAAACATCACCTCTGCTGCTAATTTTCACATCAAAATACAAGCTAAATGCGATATTCCGAAGCCACAACCTGTGGCCACAGCCACAGCCACAGCTGGTTGCGGGTCTCAGGTCCCAGGTCGCTGCGACTGTAGAGCACTCTAGGGTGGCGCGAGCAAGTAGAATAATGACCTCACATGCTTCGAAATCAATGTTGTGTAGCAATTTATGAATAAAGTTTAATCAATCATTTACATATCACTGATATCAGTCGCAACGACCTGCAACCGGCCACCCGCGACCGGATACAGGTGTTGTGGTTTCGGAATTTAGGTCTTTCAGCTTGTATTTTGATCCTGCTAACATGAAAATTATCAGCAGAGGTTGATGTTTGCACAACACTATAGGCCAAGCAGGGTTAGAAAATCCAAAAATTTGCAAAATTCAGGAGGGTAAGAAGAGTTAGTTTGGTTGAGACCAATACACTAAACTGGCCATCACTGTATGGTTTACCCTATGTGCAGATTTTTCATAAATGTTCTGGGTGTTTAGAAAAACCCCGGAAAAAAACAAATTTTGCTCGGGAATAAACCAGCCCCCCCCCCCCCCCTTAAAAAAAATCCGGTTTTCCCCCTGGTCATTACAACCTTAATCCTTACACAGGCATTACTCAAAGTCACTTAACAGATCAAGTGGTACAGCCTTGAACATCGGGACCAATCTCCACATCTTGAACTGACAAGGGAAGTGTAAGTGTTGTCAGTGGAGTTTCTGAATGCAACTTGGCACAATAATATAGGCAGGTAAGTTATTAAAGAAAATGCGAACAATTTAGGCGGATGCCCACAAGGTCAAAAGTTATGACCTCTCGAACTCACAAGGGACACTTTCCAAGGTCTCACCGATTTTCTTGAAATTCAGTACATTGGTAGGCCACCCTAAGGGATGAAAAACGCACCTAAAGTGACCTTCCTCAAAATGACCTGGTGACCCCTTTGGGGGGGGGGGGCAGAGGTCAAGTCTTAAATGCCGAAAACTCACCAATTTTCTTGAAATTCTGTGCATTGATAGCCCCCAAAAAGGGGTAACCGGGTCATTTTGAGCAGGTCACTTTCGGTGCGTTTTTCATCCTTGGGGTGGCCTACCAATGTACTGAATGTCAAGAAAATCAGTGAGACCTTGGAAAGTGTCCCTTGTGAGTTCGAGAGGTCATAACTTTTGACCTTGTGGGCATCCGCCTAAATTGTTTGCGTTTTCTTTAATAACTTACCTGCCTATATTACTGTGCCTAGTTGCATTCAGAAACTCCACTGACAACACTTACACTTCCCTTGTGAGTGACCAAAAGACGAAGGATTAGACATGGAAGCGACAATAATATATTACTTTTGAAACATGATAATGCTTTGTCCATCTGTGTGATGCCTCGTCACAATAATTGGTCAGGGCAAGCCAATCCCAGGGAACCCAGGAGACAAAGTTGCATATGAATATACGGTAGATATACTGATCAGGGCAAGGGTGGGTAGTAGAAGAAAAAGGAAGATGGGCCATGTGCAGGGGTGGACAGGGTGATGGTTGGAAAGTACAGTCTATTGTTTGGAAAGTACAGCTTGGGCAGCTTGCCATCATTATTGCTATTTTGCCATATCTAATCACACATTAGCTTGGCTTTCCAGGCTGCATGTGTCCTATTCTTTCTGCATAGCAGGATGACTATGACAGGATGTTACACAAAATTGGGGTGCAACCATGGGAAGTCTTGTTCAAAAAACCTAAGGAGAATGTCACGGCTAATGTGCAGGTACTGGAATAGGCCTTACACTCTATAAAAGTATAAACTCGTTGGGAGGGTGAACACAGAGTGTAGTGGTGAGTACCACAGCCTTGCACCTCTGAGGTCCCAAGTTTGATACTCAGGCCAGTGGGGAATGTCTCTGTGAAAATAGTTTTATGTGTTCTCTCCTGGTTTGTGTAGGTTTTCTCACAGTTCTCCCAGTTTCGCTCACATTCAAAATTCAGCAGCTTATTCATTGAATAAATATAGGTCATGAAAAGAGGATCATCCTAACCTAAAAGGTCACAGGCCTATGACACATTAACAAATTATTACTTATTATTATTATTATTGTTGTTGTTGATGATGATGATATTATTAAAACTGGCTGGATAGCTTCCCATATTCGAGTCATATCCCAACTCTACCTGAAATCCCACATGCTGCCACTGGCGGGTCACCCTTCCTTCCAGTGTCTCTTCTGGTACAAGGAGTTCCCACAGCTTCAGCAGCTTGGACTCATGTTCTGCATTATTTGAGTCATATGGTGTGCTTCGGAGGCGCTCCACATTCCCCACCAACTGTCTGTAACCCCAAATCTCCCCCACACAGCACCCAAATGACCGTAAGAATGGCCGATGCAGCTCAGGCTTGATACCCTTCACACGCAGGACAGTGAAGACACCATAGTCTACCACCTGGCGGTCACGTGGCGCCACCAGGCCACACTCATCACTCACTTTGTCCAAGTATGACACCAACTGACGAATGTCTGAGCTCCGAGACAGCGACAGAGATGTCTCTGAAATAAGGCACACTTCAGTCAGTAAAATGCAATTTTTTATTTCAATTTCAGTTGCAGCAAACAATATGCAACTCTAAATGCAGGTGCCATCTACCACACCTATTAAAATTAAAGATTAAGATGTTGAAGGTTCTATTCCATGCTAGGTACGGCTGAAACAGAATAGCCCTTTCTCCTAATGTGACGACCATAGTTAGGTGTTTACTTCACAAGAAAACTCGGTGAAAACACGTACAGAATATTTTTTAAATGTATTTATGATGTAAATAACATCCTGCTCAGTTTGGAATGTGTTTCAATGGAGCAAAGGTTTATATGGCACAGAGGACTGTCTGTTATTTCTGTAGCAATCATAAGCCTTCGACAATGAACTTCTCATATGACATTAGCTAGAGTGCAACTGCTATGCATATTTTTTTACATGACTTACACATAATTAATGAGTATAAGCATTGCACAGCAGACGAGGATAATTTATAATTATCATAATTATAACTGTCTAGTCCATTTAAAATAATTTTCGGAGGATGTTAAATTCTTCCATTGCTTACCAACCTGAAGGATATAAAATATTACCTATGGCAAGGCAGCGAGCTGCACCAGCTGGCTCCCCATAGCAGATGCGCTGCAGTTCACAGAGGCGGGTCATTTTGCGCAAAAACCACTTAATCAGGGGCCGGAAGAAGAGGTAGATGTACATTCTAATTGCTTGGATCATTGTAGCCATGGCTGTGGATAACAAAACATTTTAAGTCCAAGTATTCTAGCTATTATCTTCTTGATATTTCCAGGTTTATTCATTTTCCTAAGGTAACTTTCACATGCACAGCACACCAAAGCATATGTAGCTCTACCTGCAGTCTATGGGATGTGAGATGTAATCACACCATTGCTCTGGTGACATGAATGCAATTTGTTATTGAAACTACATTGCTGGATTTATCATGACATACAACCTTCTGCAAGAGTAGTGCATTCAAATGTACATTTTCTTAACATTCCCCATGGTTTATATTATACGAAAGAGCTCCAGGCCAGTACTCTGCAATGGGTATACACAATATTTATCCGGATAGGCTTGTACTACATTATTGCATTACTACTATGTGCACTTTTGAGGAATTGGAGTTGCAGAAGCACAAATTAATTAAGCTCTGCATTTGTAATGTTTGTCATAATCAGCATATGAAAGGTATTAAGTTTTACTCTAGTGACATAATATCGCAAATCATTGCATCACCCGGCATCCTGCCACATTGGCCCAGCCAACATTTCTTCATGATGCAACATATCATTGTCAAAAAGACATTTCATCATGAGGAGCTCCAGTGACTTCACCGTCACACCAGTAATGCCTGCTTCAATATGCATGTACTATCAGTCCAACAAGAATTGTCGCAGCGGCAGCGCACGAACTACAATCTACGAGCACAGGTATACGAGAGACTGTAGTTCGTGCGCTGCCGCTTGCGACAATTCTTGTTGGACACCAGGTACTACAGTATATCGCTCAAAAAGATGAGACGATTTAGCATAAAAACCAAATGCACAATCGTCTCCATCTTTTTGAGCGATGTAGTGCAGCAGCAGGCACCTTGGGGTAGATTCATCAAATGTCGTATGTCTTCGTCCTAACCAGTCGTAACCACAGTTAGTGAATATTATTAGTAACTACGGTTATGACGACCTTTGATGCATCCACCCCCTTATCGTCACATAATCATTGTAATATCTACAGCCCCTCAGGATGAAAACTCACATTTATTTCACCACGATCACACCTTGTAAGAACCCAGTTAGCTGCCAGTTTTTCTTACGAGCTTTGGCATGTAATGCAAAGTGCGGCAGGCACACCTCTTCTAACACCGGAACGACTTACCCCGGCCACCACCAGGTCAACACCTATTCCTATTCTAAAGCGCACAACCTGTGCCCCTCGTCCTTCCCCACCTTCTTTCCAGTCTCCTTGTCCAGGTCAGTGCAGCAGCATCTCCTTCTCACCTGCTCCGCCTGTTATATACTGCCCGCCTCCTTGTCGTGGAGCCTATCACACCTGGGCACACTGCCTGCGTGGTTCCGGAAGCAGATGGGCCAGTGGAACGAGACGCAATCCGGCCTCAACCTCTCGCAATCATCCTCCAGGCAGCCGAGTCAGCTCCTTCCAACGGGCCAGTGATGAAAACGAGTGTCATGGCGGCAAACATGGAGGAGGTCACGTGACTAGGAGGGGGGCAGGACGAAGCGTAGCTGCTGGTCGGGAAGAGCTGCTTACGAGACAGTTACTTAGCAGTGCTGTATTAGTTTTCTTTTGAGTTCATGACAGGGCATTGGCTGACCTGTTTCTAGATTTTGCTTCCTAATGTATTATTACTATTAAATAAAAATCACTGACATCTGTGGTCATCACGTAGTTTTATAAAAAAAATCTGTTAGCTGCCTTGGCAGAAAGTAGGTCTGAAAAGATTTAATCTCGAAGAAAAAAAAAGTATGTTACCAAATAAAAAAAACAAAAAAAAACCTCTTGGTTGTTGTTTCGAGACTGTGCATTATTTTTCATCAATAACATATTACATACAGTTACATAAAAAGGACACAAAATACCTAGAGGTTCATGAGGGCAGCAACAAGCAAATGCATCCGGTAAAAGTTGACTCGTTTCTTCTTCTTTTTTTTAAATCTGCACTCAGCATTTCTGAAGAAAAAAAAATGTTTGAGGGCAGAGGTATAAATGGCATTAAATTTCATGACAATTTCAAAACTTGTAATTACCATGGCCATCATGATCATGCTTCATTATCGGGCAAATACTGACTCTTGAACACAACTTTTTGCATGCGACACATTGGCACCTAAGCTTTACATATGTACAGGACAAAAAAAAAAGTCTCATGGTTGATGAAACGAGAACAAACCGTGTGTCTGGGTCCTTATGTACACATACTGGCCACATCTTTTAACACTTGATTGCCATGATAAGTACATAATTGCATTTCAATACACAACACTGCCCTCAAAAATTTTGCATAAATCCCAAGTGCATCCTGAATGTTGAAACAGCTAGACTGTCTCTCTTTTTTTAAGGCCTTTAAGTGGTAAGCTCGGGTTACACAACACATTTTTCTTTTTCAAATGCAGATATTAACTCATGCTTATTTGTCCCCCACATGTGCGCTACATGATCATTTTTTAAATTCTTTTTTTTTTCTTCTTTTTAAATGCAGAGCTCAGGGAAGAAACATACCCCCTTCAAACAAAATTGACAAATGACACATATAATGCATAATGCTATCCCGTGCCGTTACTTCATGCATTTAATATTTCTTGCTGCAGGTATGATCACCTTAGTTCTTTTTGGCAACCTGTTGTGTGAGCGAATTTATGGAGACAAAAACAAAAAGGTGAGCAAACAGGAACTTAAGAATGATGGCAACTCCATAAAGGTATGCAAATACTTCGCAAAGAATTTAAACCTATCATTACATAATGAGGGTACACAAATAATCACATGAAATGGTCTCTACATGCTTACATGCTAAATTATAGTTATTCAAAATGCACATAAATTAAGAACACAAATAACTCGTGTCAAGGAAGTTAATTGCACGATAACTGAACCACTTCCATTAACAGAGGGAAAATAAATAGGAAAATGCTATACAAAAAAAAAAAACATGTAGGATACACAACCCCCTACTTTCAAGACTAAAAGCAGGATGAAATAATAGCGTAAAACAGGTGGAAATGTGGAACATGATTGTTTGGCAGCAAGAGTGAAAAATAGGCAAGTTGATCAGACCTGACGTCTAACTGGCAGGTGTGCAACGGGCACTGGATTTGTCCCAAATAAAATGGGTGGAGAATTACAGCATAAAAGTGGTGTGTGATGGGAGTCAAATTGAGATCTTTTTGAAAGACAAATGGGTTTGTGTTTTGAAGAAATGCCTTTAAAATCACGTCCTTCTCTCCCCAATTCACACTTTCCACCAGACAGTTTGAGATTTTTATCCAGCATGTTTCCTCCCTGACCTATACTCTCACACTATTATTACATGTTCCCAACCTATCCTGCACATCTATCACATAGACTTCACGAAGGTCTCACAAACAGATATACTACTTTGTATTCATATAATACACATCTCAAGGATTATATATTTTTTGTCCTGTATTTTTTTCAGTTTATTTTTCTCTCTAAGTCGTGCTTCACTTCCTCCTTGCATTTGGTGCTCTGTTTTAAAATAGTTATAATTTAAAATCAAGGAGGAATAAAAGCAGGGAATTTATATTTTTTTTCACATCTCCCGCATTCTGTCACATTGTCATTTATTTTTTCCCGATATGGTGAACCCATTTTTTAAATATATAACTAGGATCAAGGGAAGTTAGTGAAGAAAGGCACTAGTTCTCTACAATATGATATACAGCCAGTAGAAGCAGCTGCCATGCTCTCATAAACAAAAAGGAAAAAATTGCACCCCATTCTATTTGCATTAGGTCGCCTTCCAACAGGCCTCGTCTTGATGAAACTCACTTTTTTAAACATCACATCAGCAATGTTTCTCCCAACTCTTATTCACAGATTTTAAAATCCTTCTAGCCTTCTTCACAAATGTACATAGTTTGCATTGGGGAGGAAGGGGGTCAATATAGGCTGCAAGCAAATTCTCTGATTCAATCGATTAACACAAAAACCAATTCATATGTAAGTCACGTTTGGAGTGGCAGTTAGCAGCACAGTCAAAAGAGAAGCTTACATGCTTCCTTTCTATATGTTTTACAACTTAAAAGAATGAAGCTGAACACATATCTGGAGTCATTAATTTTGTCCTCACATGCTCAGCAACACACTGAAGGAGTTTTTGCCCTTTTTTCTGTAAACACATACTACTGCATGTTTTTTTTTTCTTCCTTGAAGCCACACATTTACAGTATATAAAACACGCACACTCACACACACTGAACCTCCAAGTGGCAATGAGAAAAATCTCAAAACTGATTTTTTTTTCTTGCAATGTGAAGAGTCAAAGGGAATATATTTATATATACTTTTCATAATGTGGGTATTAGGCTAGGGAGTTTGGGTTGTGATGAATATAAATACTGCATTTACTTGGATTATTAAAAACCATCTTTTTTTATCCTGACTAGTTAGTGAGCGAGGTTCGCTTCACACTCTGATGCAGTAAAATAGGAAAGAAAAAATTGTTTCCAAAATTCTAAAAGGTGGGCAAAATGGGTGGTCATTTTTTGTTCATTTTTTTGGTCAGTGCTACTTACACCTCCTTTAAAATTCCAAGAAAAAAATATTGCACAGTACAATACTTCCGCTTTTATAAAATTACTCTGTAAAACTTTGTGCCTTTCTAGTCCTTTTTTTTTCGGCTACAAGACGCTATTTTCCTCAACACTTTTTTTTAATCTCTAAAACAGTGACCACAAAACAATTTGGAGTGTTGCCTGATACAGGATAGAAATTCCAATGTGTCGCGATTTAACACGAACCAATAAGTCCTTATAAAAGTACATTGATCTTTTCCGTGATCAGTTAAAGATAAACATATTTTCCATCCCTGTATCAAACATACACAGGCCATTTCAAATAAAGAGTTGTGTGTGGATTCCTCACTTCCTCAATTGCACTTACATGTGAATGTTCCCTGGTTTTGTCGCACTATAACTCCTATCAAATGCTAAGCCATTCTGTTAGTTTCAGTCAGTGTCTTCGTCATGGTGCACATGCTCTGAGTGCCTAAAAATGGCGGCTGTAGTGTGACACCATGTGTGTGTGCATATGATGGCTTGATCAAGGGTTTACGAGATATAGCACTTGGGAAGAAGTACATCTGAGCACGGATTTTAAAATGGCAAAACCTCCACCACTCTTTTTTTCAGTGACCGTAAAATTTCTCAACTGGCACACTTCACAAAACTGCATATTTTAACTTCAAGTGTAAAATTGGGAAATTGGTGGTAGAAACAGGGAAGAATAATCCGGGGAAAGACCAAAAAAAAAGTCCTGCACCATAGTAATGAAGCTCTCAAGTGTATAATATAAAAAAGGGGGGGCTAGAGATCAATTAAGTCAAGTCAAACTGAGCAACAAATCACTAGCTGACTTATAATCAGCTCCACAAGATTTATTCATAAGGGTTGATTTTCTACAGTGCATCAGTTTACAGCCGTAGATCAACCCTTTGGCCCACGCCTTCAACTTAAAAGTGGAGCAGAATATAAATCAGCTGGCAACATGAGAAACCATTTTTTCTTTTGTAAAAACAAAAACACACACAAAAAAACAAAAAGGAACCAAAAACAAATGGGTGGGAAGGAATCTTCTGGCAGATTCCTATGGCACAGCACATCCTCAAAAAAGAACACAAATCACATCCTTCATGATTTGTAAAAAAAAAAAAAACAGCAAAAAACAGCGCGAACACTTTTGGACAAGTCTTGGCATGTTTGATAGTATAAACTGGGAGTAGGGTTGTGGAAAAACTTGTTTACCTTAACAATGTGTGGCAGTGATATCTAGCAGTGGGATGTTTCTGCATATTTGTAATAATAATTAATAATAAAAAAGACACGAACAAAGAAACTTTTTCCCCCCTTTACCACTTCTGGGACACCAACAATGGCACATTCTGGCAGTTCCCATTACAGACACAAACAATATTGAGAAAAGAAACTGGCAGTGATCAAGCAAAACCTAGACAACTCCAAAACCTTTTTTCTTTCCCCTCTCTCGCTCTCTCATTATTCCACAAACTTTGACCTTTCTCTCTCGATATCTTGCTGTTTAATTGGGTAAAATGTGATGAAACCGAATATTGAATTTGAGTCAATTTGGAAATAGGACGTGACAATTCTTGTTGTTTTTTTGGGGACCGGGATTTTCTTTTTCAAATAATGATTTTTTTTTAGATGAATATTTTGGGAGGGGTGATTAGGATCAACTTCAATCAAATCACTCTTAATCCTATCAAACATTATATACAACCCTTAATGAGGTGACAAACCTCACAATCAATCTACATATCTTTTGTCAACTACAACCAGGAAAAAATATTAAACCAAGAGGGCCAGAAAAAAAAACATGGCTGTTTCTTTTCCCATTTAGACACCTCCCTTCCTGAGCTTCCCTCAAGGATTCAATTTTTTTCCCACCTATTCTTGGCAGTGTGCGGCTTGCTGGTTGCTTTCAGGATTCCATTCCTTTCGTCCTAACTCGTCACAATATTATTTCTTTAAACCTTACCTCGAGGCAATCTATGTACACGTCATCAAACAAGGGGGGAAACCAGGGACTGGCACACACACAAAAAAAAACCTCTGGTACCATAAGTATTTCCTTAAAAATTGGGGGATAAGTCCTTCTCTGGCTTGTTTTTTGTGGTGGTTAATTTTTCTTTTTATCTTACAGGATCCCTGGGCAAGTCTGCATTGCTGTTGTGAGAACCCATGGTGAGCTGTCACAAGGAGATGGGCTTGTTCTTGCGCCTGTGCCTGGGCGGAGGGGCAAATAGGTCTGCCCTGAGGGACTTGAGGAATGAGGGTGGCAAGCTGTGGAGGGGGACTGTCCTCTCAACATGGCCACACTCAGAGTTCACTGATGCCCATTCATCTGGAAGGCTGCAAGATGAAGAGAATTATAGTAAGCCACATATCAATTAGCTACCACAGCACCTCTCTATTTATCACAAATGGATTATTTGTGGTCAATGTTTTTATTTTATCTATTTATTCACTTATAATAATTATAACCAATTTGGATTACGTTTTGGTCATTATTAGAGCTGCTAGCAATATTTTAGTCAAACAGTTTAGCAAATGCTGTTCCTTGTTGAAGTACACAAAAGTGATTCCTGCAGTATTACTATATTCTCATTCACATGCAATTTTCACTGAATGTTCTCATTCCACTATAAGACAAATTTGCCTAACACAAATTTCATCTTACCATCAGAATAGCCACCTTGTTATGGGTTCACAACACAGAGTTTTTTCCCCCCTATTGAGATCTACACTAGTAACGTTAGTGACAGATTACAATGCTTGGAGCACGCAGTCTCTACCCCCTTTCATGAAATACACTTCTCCAACAACTGAAATTGGTTAGACAACTTTTAACCAACCTAGTGGTGCCATAACAGATGGTTCCCAGTAAATAGTAGAACCACATTGCTCGTTTAAAATTCAGATTAGCTTCTGAACCTTCAGCATTGCCAGCATTTTGGCAGATACGTAAGGCTCAGAGTCGTCAATGATTTTCGCTTGGATCCCACATTGTCTTAATACCAATTGAAGCATAAAGTAACTGCCATAATAAGGAGACATTTAAATCAATGTAGAATCCGTAAAAAGGTACCAATAAGGGCATAATTCAGTAGAAACACTTGAGCCCTTACATGTCTTCTGGGAACCATCGGACGAGAGCTTTCACCTTCCCGTCAGCCTCAAATCTTCTTGCCATCACCTAGAACAAATTTGGAAGTTGTTCAGACCATGATTGTCTCTAACACCCCCCAACTACCTTGCCGCAAAAAAGGAAGGTGATAACAAAAAACCAAATAAAATAAAATAAATACAAATAATGCCACACAGTGTAGATACTTGCCTTTCCCTGGAATGTGACTGAGTTGCTGGCAGCATTAAGCACATCTCCCTGTCCCTGACATTGCATAAGGTTGGTGAGATGATGCTGCATCTTTTCCATAATCCCACCATCGAAATAATCAAACTTCCGGGCTGAAAATTAAGAGAAAACAATAAATACCCTGTGTGTAAAGATAGTTTATTTCAAAAAAATATAAAGAAATTATACCTGTCCATGGCCTTCTTCTTATCTTCAGCTTCTTCCCATTCCGCCGGAACAGCTTGTTAGGAGTGGTGTCCACGCTGCGCTTGGTCCCTGAGCTTGAACTGGATCCCGTACTCTGGTTGAAATGGCTGTTGACATGTCTCTCCAACATGGTCTGCAAGAATGAACCTTGTCACTGCATGTCATGCCATGGAGCCTGAGCATCCTATGAGATGACACTCACCTGGGAGCCAAACCTCTGCCCACAGCCCTCCACGATGCACTTGAATGGCCTGCTGCCTCCATGGGTCAGCACATGCCTTTCAAGCCATGACCGGGAGCACGAGGCCTTCGAGAACACCTTGCAGCTCTCCCACATGCATACGAAGTTCTCCCCATCTACTTGTGTGTCCACATGAACCACCTATAGCCACAACAAAAAAAAGGCATTAATTCTTTTGGCACTGCTTATGACGGTAACTTTCTCCATAATTACAAACCATGTGTGCCTATGACATATTGTGATCATGTATATGCACTCAATAGTTCACTTACCGTGATACCAAGTGGGGGAAGTCTATCAGAGAATATAAGTCCATTATGGTTTACATACCCATCCTCACTACTCTCACCTTTCTTTACTAACCCTCTCCACACTCATGTTAAACTGAATCACAGCTGACATTGAACAGATCACTGATTTTTATCACAAATCACTAGGTCAATTCAGGATCAAACATAGTCACTTGTAGGGTTGGCTTGCACCTCACATCATTCCACTTACGCTGCTACATCACATTATAAGCTACACACTATGGCACTAATAACAAAATCGGTACACTACATAATTATAGTGTAGGAGTGAAATGGACAGTATGACCCCACACCAAGTTCTTTTAATATACAGAGTGATCTAAAATACTTGTCTGACCAGTATGGTTATGAGTTGGCACTATGCTGCTTATTTTAGCAGTAACTTTCACGTAGTTCCTTTTAGTGCTTACAAAAGTATTCGGCTATGTGTATCTATCTTTTTAAGTGCCTGCAAGAAGTCTGTCCTGCACAACGTGGGTTAATTATCATTGACATAGAATTCCAATTGTTCACATGGTCCATTCCTAATTAGAAATACTTTGCACCTTGTATAAATCAGCAATGCTACTAGTATGCAGCATCACTACCCCAGGGCATCCCAAATTAAAGACCACTGTTGGTTGAGGCACAAGTAAAATCTTGCAAGTAAGCCAAGAACAACATTGTCAGTGAGAAAACACATGTCTAATTCCTGCTATATTTGTGCAATTCAGCATGACTTGGATGTTGTGTTTTGCCAAATTCATGCTTTCTTGCTAGGCATAAATGTATGGTGTTTCTGTACTTTCTATTCCAAATGTTTGTTTGATTGGGAAGGAACCAAAGCAACTGCAGCTGTCTGGCCATCTACGAGTGCATGAGCCACATGTCCTATTCCAAATGTAATTTTAATGAAGGTCAGTAAGTGCAGTCAAAATAGTATATTCAGTGTGGTAATGGAAATACAAATATTCCACATGATAATGAAATTTCATTACAGTTGTTAAAATGCCAATGAATATATCATGCACATTTCCATTATGAACACCATATTGTCTTCTTACTGTACCACGAATAAATAACCTGAATTGAATGCTAGAAAAATGTACTACATTGTTCTATAGTAACTTCAAGCAATATTGAAATTGCTGCCTGCGATTACTTCCATGACGAGTGATGGGCTAATGAAATAAATGCTAATAAGAAATAATTCCATTCAAATGCCTTAATCAGGATAAAAGCACAGTTAACACCATACAAATGGCACCTTTTATGAAGTAGTTAGTGCATTAAAAAACCAGTGACTGAAAGAATATGCCATTAATGATTACTTTTTTATTTTTTTCACTTGCAAATGGTTGGGTGGGCCTGCTGTCTAATTCAACGAGGTATGGACAGGTGATTTGTGCCTCTAGCAGTCTAGCATGACAGCATGAATTATGTGATACGATTCATGCCAATTTTGAGTGATTTAAAACCCTTGGCACTCCTGGATTCAGAAATGCGCCTAAGATCAGCACACACCGTCAACAGAATAGCCTTGGAAGTGTGATACAATTGGAAAACATGCCTTTGAAGATCAGATCTCTAATCTGATACCAGTACATGTTGTCATAAGGCATGCAAGCATTTCTATCTCATAAAGAAAAATTACTTCAAAGGCACCTGGCAGTTTACCCACAAAATCTGGCGATATTCATCCTAGTCATTCCTTGGCACACTTATCAAGCAATATGCTGTAGATAGAACTGTTGCCTGTAATGATGCTTAACTCAAAATTAGCAGCTGAGTCCAGTCCGAGGGGTTAACCATTTCATTTCAAGTGCACACCAAATAATTATTATTGATGATTACATGTAATGACTTCCCATGAGGGTGAATTAGGGTCTACTCTCAATTACGAATGATGTCACAACATAATATACACCTGACTATGTGGGTGGTTAACCACTTAGTCTGTCTTAGACAGTTATAGATATCACACCAGGGTCCATTGTATTATAATGAATTACAATATATGCATACCAACAAAGCACTATACAACAAATACCAGTACTGTATATGAAAGGATATAGATTTGAATAGTTTCTGTCACATTTTAAAAATATATCCTCAAGTATGAAATATCTCTTACTGGGCATAGCCATTTGAGGGTTTACCAGTCAAAAGAGCAACCTGAGTAGGCTTACTGCCTCCTTTTAACTGTTGTTTTTCTTCTCACTAAACTTGAGCACTATAATTATTCTAATTGCGAAATCTGCTACCTGAGAATCAAGTATTGAGACTTTTTTATTTGGCAATAATTTTAAAAATATTGCAAAATGTAAGATGCAAGTAATGAATTATGCCACAGTCGCTGAATTATCAACGGAACCCAACGTATCATCCAACAGATAAGGGCACACAAGCCCTCCCTATTCAACTGCATTCTATGTCAAAAACTTCATGCAAACCTCCACTTCCCTGTCTTCATTCATTGAGACATTATGTCAAAGTCCTACCAAGGGTAAGAAGTTAAGCATGTTCCCAAGTTACATGCAGGAAGGAACCTTTGGTCACATTGTCTAATGTACAATTCTTTGGGGTTACTTCCTTTTCATTACAATTGAATCCGGATATAACAGCTTTGGCTATAACACATTTTCGGTTATAACAGACTCGAAAGGGCGGTCCCGTCATACTTCCATGACCCTGTGTGTTTGGCTATAACAGACCTCGTGGTTATAGCAGACTGATTTCCGCAGTCCCTTGAAATCTGTTAAATCCTGATTCAATTGTATTTCCCATTATTAGTGACTAATGCAATTTACCTTTTCCAGAAAAAGGTTGTTCAAAAGCTGTGTTAACAGGCAAACATGCTTTGAGCAAGCTAATAGCAGAACAAGAAATGGGGTTTGGTTCAGTTGAATTTCCCAAAGGAACAATGGGCAAAAAGTCCATAGTAATCAAATTTGGAATTATGACACAACAGTTCATAGAACCAGCATCACATTTACCATTCATGGTTGGAATGGTCTTATGGTTGACCTCAAATGTGGAGTATCAGTAACTAATATATTCTGCACTCCCACTGTTATTATACCCTGCCAGATGCATGCTGGACTGATGCCTTTGCTCTTATTGGGTCATTCAATCCAATAACTTATTTGTTGCAGTATTGCATTGCACATGTCACATTAACAGTGCAAAATTGGTACAGAGGTTATGAAACAGAGTGCAGTGACAAGGTGATATCAATGCTGGGGTAGAAAATTGGGAAATGGATGCAGAGATGTTTGAAATTTTGTTACGTTGTAAGCTGCATATGTAGCAATCTAACTACAGGGAGCTTTTGATGAAGGTCACATACACCTTTTTGCAACATGTAAACGATCAAAGGCTTTCAACACAAAACCCAGCACAGACCACTCTTCCTCACCTGTATATGCTCCAGAAGGTTCCCACTGCCATCCATCTCACAACTGCATCCTTTCCACTTGCAAACAATTGTCTCTGGTTCTGGACTCTTCTCCACTTTCTCACTAGTCTTGTTGATTTGTTGGCGTCTTTGCTGTTGCTGCTTGGCCGGGAAGCGGATGGACTTGGGTTCAAAACCCTTTGAGACAGCCAGCTCCTCAGCCTGGCACACATCCTGAGAACTTGCTACCACAGTCTCTGGCTTGGCAACTATGGACACAGCAGCAGCAAGTTCAAAGAGCTTGGGAGTGACACTCTCTGCCGGCTCCTGCTTGACATCCACTGGCTCCTTCTTGGCCTCTACTACCACGGCGGAGGCTGCTGACGCTGCTTCCTCCTTTGAACACATTTTGGGAACCAAAAGAACCCCATTGCCGCCACTTTTCTTACTTCCTGAGATTATGAGATATTTGTCGATGCACCTGCCGTCTGGCTTCACTTCCAACTTTGGCCCTGCCTTCTTTTTGACAGCCACTGCTGCCTTGTGGCATGCAAGGTGCTTCACCTGTGCCTTGAAGTACTCAGTGATCTTCCCTTGCACTTTGGCCATCAGGCTCCTTTTCGCCTCAAATGGACTAGTTCTTCCCTGAAGGACTGGCGGCGGCGGCGGTGGCGGCGGACAGAACCCCTCCAGCTTAACCTTCTTGGCAGCACCATTGTAGGCTGGAACGTCACTAGGCCGCTTGGTGGCAGTGTTTCTCTGTGGCGGCGGTGGCGGTGGCAGTAACTTCATATCATCTACTTTCTCAGACTTCATGGCAGCGATGCCGGGGTCAGGCGGCTCTCCCCGATGCTCATACACCTCCGGTTGCACCCCCATTGCTTGTGGAGACACTGGCGGAAGGTGTGGCGGGTAGGTAGAGTCATCCGGGGGCATGTCCACCACTACACACTCCTCCTCCTCTTCCTCATCCTCTTCGTCTTCTTCCTCGTCTTCTTCGCCTTCCTCCTCAGCCCATGGAGGGGGTGTCACCTGGAGCTGAGGCGATGGAGTTGAACTACCCCGTGGCTGCCCCTGAGGTTCCTCTGATCCACTCTCAGACCCGCTGGAGAAGGAAGGGCTCTGGGCATTTGAGTATGGGGAGCCCGGGTCGGTGATATCGCTCGTGCCGCTCGAGGTGGAATAGTCGGTCGAGCTTAATGCTGCCACGCCACTAAAAAGGAAACAGACATGGCACATTAGAAATTTGACAGGCATCCACACCTGACCATGAATGCTCTACTAAACAACAATCACACATGTTGCCATCACACCCAAAAGTCAGTTGATCACCATCCATAAGTACGCAAATGTAAAATATGAAAGAGTAATATGCTTTATAACACAAAGCACTTCAAGCCCAGTTATTCCAGATGGGCCAGTGGGTATGGGAAGCTGTTAAACTCAGGCACTTTACAGTACATATGAAAGACCTGCATTATAGATGTAGGTGAAATTTTTGATCAAGCTGGCCGCAAGGGCTGTCACTTCAATGGTGTACCCTGATGCCTAATTCAACCAGCCCATTGAATGTTAAGCAATGTTTCCCTGCTGAAAACACCATTGGTATGGTAATGTAACATCTGTAATGAGTGCTGAAGTTTTTGTCCGATAAGTCCATGCACTCAATTTATAAAGTCAAAAGCCTCGACTGTACATTCATATGATCCAGATACTTTGCATGCACTAGCTCAGGTCAACAATATTAACGTGGTTCAGCAAATGCGGCAAAACTTGTCTATCAGTTTACATTATCCCAAGGTTTTCCCATTATAACGTCAGCATACATATGACAGCACAACGAATATGAAAACATATGCGGCATCACGCAAGAGAGGCCCACTATTGACAATTCCATTTCCTTGGCAGTTTTCTCCCTGCCATTTCTTGACACAGTGTCACTCTGACGATTCAAACCAAACGCACAGTTTATTCACCCCAAGCACTGTACACCCACCCCACCAATTACCCCTACCTACAGTATACCCCGAAGTAAAAATGTTTAAAAAACCCAAACTGACAAAACGGGCAAGGCATGCAAATTCATCCTCAACCTTAACCCTTCCGATAACCAACAGTTAAAAAGCCAGGCAAATATTTCCCTTCTGGACATTTTAATCACCGATGAAAAAGCCCAGATAAGCTCTCCCCCCGTGTAAATTTCCCCCCTCCCCTTCCGGAGCCCACATGAAAGACTCCCCCTTCCTAATTTTTTCCCCCCTCCTTTCACCTCACCTTCAACTGGCCATTCTTGTGCGGGACACCTCCGGAGGAACCTTCAGGTTCCTCCGGGGCTCCTACCACCATGAGTAACTGACTCCCCGACTTTGGCCGTTGCCTTTTATCCAACACTGGACACTGAGGCTATGCACCTTTTTTCTGTCACAGGCGGGCCTTTTTGGCTCTTTTTGGGGGTGTGTGAGAGAGAGGCAAAGCCCTCGACGGAAAGCCCACGGATCGATCTCCCCGGGACCCGCTTCCTAGCATGCCCCGCCCTCTGTTCCGCTTCCCCGCTGACCTCCACCTGCGCACCAGCAATGGCCACAACAATCCACGTGACAACCTGCCCCAATGGATGGACCCTATACGACATTGCATGCATGCGGCTTACGTTTTTTTTTTTTTTTTTTTTTTTTTCATACTCATTACTAATCAGACTGATTAGAGGGGAAAAATTTCGGTCCGTCTCTGGCAATCTCCACGTGCGGCCGAGGGGGTAGCAAAAACGTGGCCTTGCCCAGGGGGGATTACCTGATGTTAAGTTCAGTGACTGAGACCGTACAGGCAAGGCAACAAAGACCTCTTGCCTATCTGCGGTTTTTTGTTGGGACAGGAATTTCGAGTGTATCGGTTCAGGGTACGGAGAACTAGACTCCTCCAGAAAAATCCTGCTGGACTCTCGTAATACACAACGCAACTAATTGAGCTTATTAGTCGAAAATTGCGTCCATATTATAATCGCATGCTAATTTGTCCGTCACATGCGAGTAATAGGGACCATCCTGCCGGTTATGTCATCCGGAAACTACCTCTGCTAAACGGGTTGTCTGACAATCAGGATGTGTTCTCTGCTCACTGCTCGCATGATTACAAAATCAGCGACTATTCTCATGAATCGGTCATCGCTATTAGAATAACATCCTGGCGGTCTGTGGGGCATGTTATAGGGTGGCTCTGGTGGCTGTCTGTATGGGCGAAAACGGTGCTCTGAATTATAGTTTTCCCAGTGTTTGCTCCTGGATAATGTACTGGCGGCAGTCCTGATGAGAGTCACCATCCAGTGCACAGTAGTACATCCCGCTTCACCCTTTTGCAAGATCGATGCCAGAACAACAAAGGAGCCCGGAGCAACATGACGCATCCGACATAACCCAATCAGTGTCCATCCAGGCGCAAGGGCTAATCAAATATGAGCCAGAGAGGTCCCTCCGACCCAGATGGCCGGATAATCTCTGCAATTTTCTCTGTCCGGATTAGGAATAAGACAGGTGTGACGTGCACCTGTCCTCATCGCCAAGTGTTGCCTTCGCCCTAGCACCTGCCAAGGTACTCGCACCGGTGTCTCATGTACCGAGCAGATGGGCCTTTCCGCTCGATCGCTGCATTGCATTGTCTGATTTTCGCCAATTTGAGTCACGCGATCAGTACAGGTTTGCAACTCCACACGATCCCCGGTGCAGGTGGCCGCAATTGTTGTACAGCAACAATAGCAAGGCTGCAAGCTGCTCCTACATAAGGTGTTCATTCATTTATTACACTTCCCACTTTTCTGACTTGAACACTGTTTAACCACTCATGACGTCTCCTGTACTTTCCGGCTGTAAACGAATTAGGGTGCATATCAGCATAATAACGTAATTAGGACATGCACATAAAACATTCACACTTTCGCGCCATCCAGTTCTGAAAAGGTGCCCCACGTGCTATCAAGTCCACGGCCGCAATATTTCACCGTTTTGACCCTCTCGCCCAAAAATAACAACCGAAGTTGAAAAACGATACCTTCAGAACCGATTTCTTTTTCTCCCCGCGCCCCAGTAGGAAGGTCAACGTCGTTACAGAGGCAGCCAAGCTGGGTTGCCCAGGAGATTGGGGGCACCCCCTACCGAAAATCTCCCCCCTATCCGTCCGTCTTTCTCTCTCCCCCCCAGAAAAGATCTACCAAAAAGCACTCAGCCGTGATGCAATTGGATTATCAACTCGAGGGGAATGGATCGATACTCGATAACCAAAGTCGTCCAGTCGCCCTAGAAATCAATAACACTAGGGGTGGTGAAAATACGGCGCGCGCTTCCCACCCGGAAAAAAAAAATTGTTTACATGCCTCACCTTCCGGAGCAGTCGGACATCAGTACAGTACACCGAAACCCAACCAGCACTCGGTACGGCTCAGTAGGAGACTGGGTCATTTATATGTCGTGGTGTCCCTGTGGGGTCGGAAGGCTAATTTTGGGCCGGGCCCTGTGTGGTCCGGAGACACGTGATACCCTGACCCCGACCTGACCTCAACCGCTTCCTGCGACAGTGTACTGTGACAAAACAGGTTTTGGCGCGCATTGTACGGGGGCGGAAGATACTCCGGTAATTATATCCTCCTGAGCGGAACTTAGCCTGAGGGACATATTGTCCGTGATTCGTTGGTCACCTTTTTTAAGACGCGTACCACCTGTTCCGGAAACTTACAACCGGTTTGATGCACACACCGTCACTGGGTCAAAAACTCACGTGAGGACATCCCAGTTGGCGTACGTGCAGACCAACCCAGCAGCCATGTCCCAAGAAGTGGAGGAAACACCCGTGGGAAGCCTCCTCACCCTGTTTGTTCTCCAGCCCCGAATGGAGGGTGAAAAATTGGGAGGGTCCTTGGGGCGCACCTTGGCCCCCTCAAGGCATTGTCGTTTTTGTAGGCCCAACCTCCCCCCCCCCCCCCCCCCNGCATACTGCAGGAATTATCCAAGACACAGATCAATACGTCCCATCATAATTACCGCCCCCCCCCCCCTCTCTTCTCTTTTATAGCATCCAGTGTTCTGGTAATATGACCTGCCAGCCGGTTAGAGGGCCATTATCAAGGCCATTACCGGACCCCGGCCCTCCAAATCTGAAGGGGGCAGGGATGCGCCCAAGAAAAAAGAAAAAAAATCATAGAGATGTTCCCAGTCAATGATGTCGTCTAAGGTTGTTTATAGCGTCGAGGACACGTTTCTGGCTTCTGGACTTCTGGAATTGTTTTATTGGGAGGGGGAGATGGTAAAGGTGACCTGGCTGCCACTTTTTGGTGTTGCACTGGGTGAAACGGCCTATGAAGACCTTATCTCCGGGTTGGTCACGCACGATGTCTTCCAGAAACATGGCTCATTGTAAACCAATAAATGGAACTATAAAACGTGCAAATTAGATGTGTACAATTACTTGGTTACGGTTGTCGCCACTGTATGTTTGCACAGTGCACACGCAATACCGAACTGCACTTCTAGATATTTGCGGTGCTAACAAGCGTTTGTTACTCAAGTGTATACCGCTATAAGAATTGTGTACGAAAATAGAAAATGGTCGTCAAATTCGATACTTTACGTCACTTCACGTGCAACTTGTTTTATTGTCGCTGTTATACATTTTGTGCCTTGTGTGACTACATACCTGGAGATAGTACGCAAATTAAAACTAAAATTGCAGGCTAAATGCAATCACTTTCGTTTTCTCTCAATGTTGTTCCTATATCCACCTCAATGCATCCGTATACGTTGAAAAACTTAGCTGCGGCGCAGGAAGTTTCCCTTGGAAGTTGTTTACCGTCGCAATACAGCACACGCTATCTCGTTACGTACTTCACTGATCTATTCCTCTACCCTTATCCCAACACTCGGACCTTCAAGAAAATATGCCAAGATATTGAAGATCAGCCAGTTACATCACAGCATATAACCAAACCGAAAATTCGAGCCACATATGCGACACACACCTGTCCCGCACACGATAACGCTTTTTTTTCATATCGCACAAGCCGTATCCTTTTATCAGTCTTGTTGGCGCGCGTGTTCCGGAAATGTAAATTACCCCACCCACCAGATACAATCGCCCCCTGTCTGCCGGACCTTTGTAAGAAACGCTCCCCAGCCCTCACCCTAGCAACTTGACCAAAACACATCAACATGAAAAAAACGAGGGCCTTCTTGCAGCTTGAACGTTTAATTTTCCCGTTTCAGATCAACTTTCGCTTGTTCTATTAAAAAACCCTAGAGTTTTTTTTATATAAAAAAACATGCGGCAGGTGAGACACGACATGGCTTCCAGAGTTCCAGGTGTCTTCCCCACTAACATCGTTTCATGTGCCATCTGCCGAGGTTGATATCCACTAATAGTTACTTCCGCTCCTCTTTTTGTGCTTACGGGGAATGAGGGGGTTAAATTGTCCTAATTACCAACTTCGTTTTGGAAGCAGTTCGCCTCCAGGGGGCAGCACAAAACTTCCCTAGCATTTAAAACGGCGCTTATTATTTATTAGGGAAGTGCTGGATTTGCATTCCCCCGTGAGTAATCGCCCCATCTCCCCATATCCTGTCAGATTTCCTCGAAAGCGCAATCACTCAAGCCACCCACGTCAGCAGTACGACCCTGGCATTGTCAACCCCTATAAAAGCACTGTAACGTCTAATTCAGGCGTGTGTACCAGGAAATCCCTCGTATAGCACGTGAACTCAACACTTTTCCGCTAAGGGCCTCTTGCATAAACACAATGCACAGGTATTCACAATGCTGACCGACACCTGATTTGTTGTTAAATTTTTAAATATTTTTTTACGAAAAACTGAATATGACTAAACAGCTATATCTCGGTTAATTTGAGATAACCCAACTGGTCATTTGTATCTAGAAACGTGACAATTTTCTTCCCCTTATTCACGTGGAAATATTTACTGTTTTACGTAGAAATACTGTACACGAATTCCCCTTATTTGCGCTAAAGATTGACTCAGGGTATACCGTCAGCATAAGTGACTCACTTCCCACGAAGGCCGGCGAATGACCCCACCTTCTCCCCTCTCAATTGTTGGCCGGGTCAAGCCATCATCTTCAGCGCAGACAGGTCTTTGGCACCGCGGCCGTGTTGTGTCGCCCTAAGTGACGTAACATCACGTGGGCCGCAGGAAGGGCGATGGTCTTGGCCCTGGACCAGCACTATGCACGTGGCGCAGCCAGTTTGTTGGCTTTCCCTTTCACTACACACCCGCTTTTTTTTAAATGACAAAAAAGTGCAAAAAAAGAAACGCTCCTTTTCGCGCATTGTTTCTGCTTCGGGCCGGGAAAGAATCCGAGTTCACTTTCTCAGGAGCAGAAACCCAGTCTTGTGCAACCGCGTACACGTAACGTGGTTTACGCACGTTTTTTTCTTCTTCGGAACCTTCTCCCGCCCCTGACCTTCTCTTGCTTTCGCCTGGCTGAAGGAGGAGACCAACATCCCTGACTCTTTGTTTATTTCGTAGTTAAGCAAAGCGCAGGATGTTTGGAGGAGGCGGAGGTGGAGAAGAAAGAAAAAGGTGGAGGTGGCAGCAGCCGCCCGCAATTCAAGGACCCACGCTGAAGCACACCTGTGCATAAAGAACACTTCAGACCCCACGGGATACCTGCACTGAAATGACTGGTTTTGCTGTACGGTCTGACCCCTAGTAAAATTTTGGTATGCATGCATCCAGCGGCAATTCCTCCAGTATGTTCCTGGTAGGGCCTCGAAGTATAAGGCGGGCATGTGAAGACCACCTTCCGTACATGTAGTGGCTATAACCAGGAGGTGACTGGGCGGTATAGGCATTCGCCTGCCTGCCTGCCTACCTGCCAGGCCTACCCATGGGCCAAAGAGAGCCATTCACCCTGGGACAGCCCTGCTGACCTTGAAGGCCCAGGCGCATTGCCCTCTCTGCTTCTTCCAGACTCGACTCCGGACACGGGCAACCATCTTGCATCGCGCTTCCTCGTGCTTACAAAATGAGCGCAAAACCATCCAATCTCCGGCTTATCTAGCCCAAATAGTTTGTCCCTTCCTGTGTGCAAAGCCCGACCTACTTTAATTTGGGGGCCCTCATTTGCTTTTGCTCTAACCTTAGAACCAGTCGCAAAAACGGGTTCACACCGGTGCAAACCCTTTGTTACGTATGGCCCACCCCGGTGTGGCACAGGAAATACCGAGCATTCCCGTGTCATTTCCAAGGGTCATTTACCCGAATCCATCATCGAGCATTGCGCATCTGATGGCCATGTTGATCTCTCCGATGATGCGGAAGGACCAACGAAACATGTCCAATGGTCGAGGAAGGAAATGAAGCGGCTTTTAATTTTTCCGGTGTCGTTTACCTCCTCACCTCCAAGTCACCTGGACAAGGTTGTCCGTCTGCAAAACCAGGGTTGTGCTACCAACCGTAAACCCCACTGAGCCTGTGATCCTCGGCTTCCCATGGTCTTTTGTGCCCAATGCGTCATCTGATTACGGTAATGTGTCCTCCCCTTACCCTGCCTTTCCCACCCACCTCATTGATTCTGCAGCTTCTTATCTCAAGGTCGACTATTGCTGCACTAGTAAACAACCATCGGAAACGTACGCTAAAACCCGTATTGCTCACCAATAAGGAATTCCTTCAGTCACAATTTAGCAAACATTTCTCTCTTTCTGCGCACTTCCCACACCCTTTGACACCCAAACCCATTACTTGAAAAAATTCCAGGGAACAATACAGGTGCAACAATCGGGCACGTTGACCACACAAAAGGACCCCCTAATTTTTTTTCAAGGTTTCGGGTATGAAAGGAGGTATAGGGGGAATCGATGCATATGCCTCATGAATTATTATCCAAAAGGGTAGTAGGGGGGTGGTTGGGAGGGTAAAAACGGCCTTCAATCGGCGCTCGCAAAGCACCCCAGTCCACGAGCCAACTTTTCTGGTCGATAACGTAATCCAAACCCACCCTCATCTGCTCTCATAATACAAATAAGCCGACGATGAGGTCAGTTTGCTACTGGAAGAGGGGGGGGCAATCACTCCGTATTGTCCTGGCATATCATTGTAGGGAGCTGCTGAAGTTTCACTGCTTATTGGGTGATAAAACGACAGCTTTGTTTAAAATATTGCGATTTTTTTTTTAAAGAGCAGTTCGAGCTGAGAGTTTTTGATCAAAGGGATGTGTTGAATGTAACGCAGGTGAATCTGGTTCACACCTATTCATTTGCACACATTAATAATATGTATCATGAGTAGGACGAGGGTGGATTTTGCACGCGAACATGGAGGTCTTTTTCAAATGCGTATAAAATGCTAACAATATAACAGGAAATGAAAGTAGCGCACTTACAGTACAGTGGTTACATTTCATTAAATACACAGCACCCTATAGCTATTTCAACATGGCTGCAGCAGCAAGTTGCTGAAAAATTCACGTTTTACACCTACACACAACCGCCTACACCTGCTACCCGATTTATAATTTCGTGTTAAAATATTTGCCAGCTTAGAACCGCACCCACTGTAACACTGTCGCAAAACTCTCCGGTCAGGTATCAAACAACAACAACAACAACAAAAAACGTTTAGCTACTGCAACAAACTCCCAAGGCAAACACGATAATGGTCATCGACCATGATTCAACTGGAGAAAAAAAAATGTTAGAAGCATTATAAAAAAAGAAAAACGTCGGACAGAAATGTTGCAGGAAATAAGCAGCAAGAGAGCAGGGCCAACACTAGATGAAAGTTCAAGGCAAGCGAGTGATGGCTGTGCCAACTGAAAAGTCCGCCGCTGGATCTTTACTATATAGGGAGGAGTAACATAACCAAAGAGGAAGAAAAAAAACACTCCCCCCCTATGAAGGTCACTTACTGTTTTCATTCATGGATGGAAAATGTGCAGATCGGGGACACTGCACTTCGCCGTGGAAGACAAGAGTGAGAGTGGATTTTTCATATAAGCAACGGGTTAGGCAACAAAGGCCCGTTTTGTTGTAGAGCCCCCCGTACCTCATGGGGAGGCTTTTCCCCCTTCAGAATACAGGGTCGGTGGACAATAAAAGATGAAAAGTAGCCGGCAAACCAAGATTGATTAGCACAGTATCGAATGATCAAAATCATGCTCGTTACCTCCAATGTATTTAACATCAAATTAGACGTAAAATCAGAATTGTCCACAGAAGTCACCACACAAAAACCCAGGAGGAATTCACAGTCTGAGAGATTTGGCCCCGTCTTTCCCACGACCACCCCTCCCTTCCCCAGCTCCCATCCCCCTGACGAGAGCCCAGGGGACAAAAGCCGGCTCCATGCACGACTCCTACCCCTCCTCTTTGGCCTCGGGGCCATCTGGCCTGCCGCTGCTGCTCCTGCATGCACGACCCCCGGACCCTCCGCATTACCACAACCAAGAAATTTTTACACGCCAAATTTCAGCCATGATTGATAACGCCTCGGGGTCTGAACCCCCCCC
>KZ538031.1:68616-88066 GCA_000934665.2 Catajapyx aquilonaris
CCCCCCCCCCAATTTCTATACGACACTACACACATGAACTTTACACCATACGAGGCCACTGGCATGCGGGCATGGGTGGGGATTTAATAGCAAGTTTCCAGCCGCATACTGGTTAGGCTACTTCTGAGTGTGATTGACCAGCCTCGGGGCATGGTACACACACGCTCACGTCTTTGGTCGTTCCACCTGAGGATCCTGGAGCATCGACTCGAAAAACCGCGACCAAAAAATTACACATCCGCGGTAAAATTCGGTGGGTATTGGCAATTGCGTTGATATACTCCCGTTTTTATGAGTGTGTGTATGTGCCAGGACCTCACCTGAATGGAATCTCAAGAATCCCAGTCCTTGATTGGCTGCGTGCCGGGCGTAAGAAAAATTTGTTAGTCTTTATGGCCGCAGGCCCAACCGCGTACAGATCGATCCTGAGGGGACGGCTATAAACTTATGGGGCTGCGATAGTGTCGTGCCCATAGCCCAAAATCAACCAAGCCGAGAGCTTCAGATCGATAGAAAAGGGACGGCCCCGTTTTCACACGTCTGCGACAGGGGGAGATGTTCCGGACCCCAGCCAGATCTTCAACGGAAGATGAAGTTGCGTGTACCGAACAATGGAACCCGGGGGAAGGTCATGGTAACCCCTCCTATAAGGCAGCACCTGGACGTGACCAGAGAAAAGCCATGGAATAGTCGTCGCCCCACGATATTTCGATATAAGGCCACTTTTAATAATTGTGTGCAATATATTAATGCCTATTTCTAACAAGTGGTCTTTACAGCACTGTCTGGTGAACTTTGGAACTGTTTCCATTCCATTGATAAAATTTATTTCCTCGTTTCCTAGCTGGCCAGCAGATAACGACGTTCTTTTTACATAAAACTGCTTTTCCCCCTTTTTTTTCTACCGGCTTTATCTCCGACACGTGCTTGGGAAAAACCGAGGGGGCGAGTCCATAGAAACGAATAATTTAAAACCTCCAACCACGTCACACACTTATGTACTTGGAGTCAGAAAAATGTTCTTGCGCCATGCAACACTTTTCGCAAGGAGGTAATCAGCGCCAAAATACATCCGGTGGAAATGGCAATTTCCGCGCCTCAAATACCCCGCGCACGGTAAACGCGTGTACACAAAACGGATCCTTAATTACAGCAATTACCCTAGTAGTACGCAAAAATCGCTCCGAGTAAAACCCAAACTTATCACTATTTTAAAAAACTGTGTTTTTTTCCCATCCTTCCAAAAAATCCTGGGCAGCAACATTGGAGCTAATTTGGCGTGCTGAGTGACTTGCAAAACGCTGGCCGATCATTGCCGACCCGCCCTTTACACTCACGCACACATACTTCGCAGGAAGCCCAAACGTGTTCTCCTCACCGGAGGAAGCCGGGTTGTAATTAGGCATCGGAAATTGTAACTGGCGACATCGGGTTCATGCGTGCCGCACAGCATTTCCTCCCCGTCGTATCAAAGAACCCCCACTTTTCCGAAGTGAATTATAGACCGACAAGTGCCTATCTGCAGGTGTCGGGCTCATTAGGACCTGCTCACGGTATCTGTCGCTCGCCGGGTGTGGATCACAAGCGAGCGACGCAGCGTGAGCGAGAAGTCAACGGACCAATCGGGGTGGCCGAGTTGGCTTCTCGCTCCAACGTGGTATTTTCACCCATACCAGATTTCGGTCGCGTTTAGTCCTCCCAAGCTAGTCTCGCACCACGAATCGATCAGAGCGACTTGGCAACCGCAGTTATTGCCACCACTCTCCCAACGACTACCCCCTCCACGAAAATCTGCATTTCCAATTTCGCATTGAGCTAACCACAACCTCACACCGTGGGTACATAACATCCCCAGCAGAAAACCCAAGTAGTGTATACGGAAGATTGTAAAATTCCTTGTATTTTTTCGGTTGGGGCCACGAGTCGGCATCGGTGCCAAGTGGGCCACTTCCTTTTTCTTAGATACATTTTGAACCGCCTACGTCTGCCTGCGACCTCCAATTATAACCCCCTCCGAAAAAGCTGCCAAAGGAGCTCGCGCCCAGGGACAAGGAACTGTCTGGTTACACATTCGAAGCACCGTTCAAAAAATCGCCCGTTGGTTTCGTTGGATATACCCCCAGCTCTTATTATGTAGATGGCTGCTGGGGGGATATCCAGGGCTTCCACACCCTTCAACACGACTTCCTAGATCTCTCAGTTGCGGGCACCCCAACCCTCCCTAGCCATTGTGCACGATTCATTAATCATCTCTACTCGCCCCGACTGCTTCACTGCTAAAGAAGAGCCAACACCTCCTGTGAAAAGATTCGCACGAGTGCTGCTGCCGGACACGCAAAAAAAAAACTGGCCAACGGACTTGCGACGAATACCAATCGGTATACAATCGCCAACGTAGGTTACATAATGTCTGGATCAATATTCGGACCATATCGCTTATCTGCAACTCAATCGGGCTAGGAGTACGGGGGCCTACATTACGCAAGTTGACATTGAGAATGGGGCTTAGCTTTGTCATTGATAGGGTATCCTCGTGGGGTAGTCCCGATTTAGGTCCGGCCTTTTCATATAGATCCTTTATTGGCTAGTGCATTTCCCATGGAGCCATTTACATTCGGAAATGCACAAAGCGAGCTTTATCAGATAGAGCAAAGGTGGCCTTGAGGAATAATTATCGCAATTGCAGGTTGTCTTGTGACCAATCCAATGCTGATACTACTTGGAGAAAAAAAAACGGTATTACAATATCCACGAAAACGATGAGCACGCATTGTCTTCCGGCACAATCCGCGCGAATTCCTCCACGGACCATAATTAAATAAACGACCCCATTCGATCAAGTTCCCAGAAATCCAACTGCATCCCACTGAACCCATCAATCCCCGGCTCATACAACCTGCAATCGACACGATCGCACACATGACTGAACCCAGTCCCGAACCCACCGCAGCCGCACAAAAACACACCCGCGGCACGTACCGTATCCGCCCCCTTCATATCCTCCCCCATCCATAAACAACACCCCCCCGTCATATCCCGCCTCAAATATAAATGACCATCCTCATATTTGCCCCCACCTGCAGAACACGCCATATACCTAGAAAGTACAGATCGAATCCCGTAAAGTGTTTCCAAGAGAGTTCGTCTCTCCTCATCTAAAAAGTGTGTTCTATTTTTCGCCCGGTGTGTAATTGGACCCGGCGACAGCCCACACGACTTTCAAGTCCCTGAGACGGTCCCCAAGGCCCAATCAGTTTGGTGGGAGATGGAGAAGAAGGAGGATGGAAACCCTACAAACTTTGCCTCGGGAGCCAGTCTTCCGAGAGGCTGATGGGGGAGGAAAAGCCCCCAGAAGGAGTGCCTTCTCTTCCGTTTCCCGCAGGACAACGGCACAAGGCACGCGGTTCTCCTATCGATCAGAAGCTAGGAGGGGATGCTGTGGGGGAGTGACTACCAGAGAGGCACACACAAGAAGGAAAAAGAATGTGTCGATTCCACTCTTCAGGCAATTGCGAGGGTGGACTAATCGGCATGAATTATCATAAGCGACTTGAGGCATTGGCTAAGAGCTTTTTTTTGTTGTTTACCAATTACCAGCACTACCGGTTGGCCAAGCTCATTGAACTTGTGTAAGCACACATTAGTGTCATTTGTCACTGCTCATTACAATTCTGCATTAGGGAATCAGAATAAAAAAGCCTATACCCCTGGCTGACCTCGACTCTTAACCCGACTTTCACAACCGGCATCTGCATCAACGCAGGGCCGTACAGTACGACATGGTTTGCGGAAACATGCAATGCACATTTCGTAGATGGTAGGTACCAGAAGGCGGATTTCACCCACGTGTCTTCTGCCTTTTCCTCGTAGCGTATCAGCCAATCCACGTCATAATGACGATAACACCGTACATCTACAGTCTGATTGCGTGTTGCTAAAAAAAATCCCCGGTTACATATCGCAATGCTTCATACAATTTCTTTCGTTTCGTTTTTTCACAGTGCTATCTTTAGCTCTTACACTTTCTCTCAACAACACTGCCTTACAGACACGTTTCAATAAAATCCGGCTTTCGTAATTATAAACGACATCCCACGCCTCGCGACACGTTGTAAGTTACGTTCCCGACATTAATGCCCACTCCTAGTCATTTATTTTTTCCCCCCGGACAAGGTAGGCCTCTTTTTTTATATACCTTGCACACAGACGGCCCATGATGATCCCGCTCATTACCACTGCTTCCACCGCACCAGTGGACATCATCGGCATTTGGGTCACGTGTACTCCACAAAACCCTTATTTATAAAATAGGGGACCCGGGCGTTTTGATACCCATCTCATCCGCCAGCACGAACTGTCGCTATTCTTGACAAACTGTGTGGCTCGGTAACGGAAGTCCCCAAGGACCATTGCTTCCGTTTACATTTTCACATGCGGTTGTCTTGTTCCCCTTTTCAAATAATTACCAGGGGAGCTCTGGGCGTCACACCTCCGCATGCAATTTCCACGTTTCACACCCGTCGCCTAACCCCAACCAACCTCGTCCCTACCCCTCCGAACATCGATCAGGATTTGCTCCATAAATGTGCCGCATGATGCTCTTGGGAACTGCAGAACCTCGGACACAACCTAGGTGGCTATGCATGTTGCAGCATACAGCTTTCTGAAGTGCTTCAAACTCTCAGGAGCTTTACAAAAAAAAAAAAAAAGATTATTTCAAAGTTTACGATTATTATTATCCAGAACATGCACGCAACCTTTCAAAAAGGTTTCATGCAGAAAGATTGTAAGTGGCAAATTGGAGGTGGAAAGGGTACGGTATAAGAATTATTTATGCAATGGTTGGTGGATTAAATGGCGCTTCAAGTTTGTAATTCTCAGAGCCCGTTGAGTTATCGGGCAGATGATTTATGTTCACGGAATAAAATACTACCTACATTCCGCGAAAATTTTGTCGCACGCGACATTTTCGTAATGAGCAAATTTTGTCATGCTTCATTTGTCGTCGACTTGGGTGGCCCAGGTTCTGAAGTCATAATGGTGCGTAACACATGCAACAGTCCACGTCACCATTCGGCGGGCCCGGAATGTCCATGTGCACCAATAGATGAACGGCCCTTCAGATAATCGTCCCGTTAAGTATCCTTCGAATGATTCATTCCTCCCTAGACAACCCAGCCAATTCCGTGCCGAATTCTCCGATAGTCCTCATGCGCATTCCTCCCACCAAAAAACCCAGTAGTATGTGGAAATAATCACTAGTATGTGGAAATAATCCAACTAACGAGCACCCCCCCCCCTTTTTTTTTGTTTCCCCCCCCCCCCTACCGCAGAGGTCGGCCTTGGTTCCATCACGATGCTAAATTACTGCATGGTAAACAGGTTTCCAGGCTCTTTGACTCGTCCCTTATTCCCGTTTTGTGCGAGCCTCCCAACACGCACCGCGCTCTAATGGACCCAAAATCATAGTTGTCACCACTGGAGAGGGGGCGAAACCCTCCTTTGTTCCCTAGGCGTCCCCCCAACCATCCGCATACTTACTAGAAAGTCTCAAGCTCCAGCTGAGCACTGTTGGTATAATGCACCGCGATCATAGTTCCTGATAAGATTTCTTTAAACACCGCACTGAACTTGCACCTCCATAAGCACCCCACCCACCGTCACCGCCACCGAAGATGCTGGGGGTGGTACCGACAACGAAAACGTCCGTCCCACTGGGCCTGCACTCTTGCACTGACGGACGGACGTCCCCCTTCTGCCGCACAAGGCCTGTGTTTCACCCCCCTCTCCCCGGTCCCTATCCCTCCCTTCCGTGCTTGGGTGGGAACGGGCCCTGCCTGCCTGCGGGTGGGTGGGTGGTGGGAAGGTTCGGGAGGAGGGGAAGAGCCAGGAGGAACTGGAGGAGTCGAGGTCCCTACACGCGCACGCGCCTCGACCCTCCAAAAACCCAACCCCGTTTCCGTAGGACTGGGTCCTATATACAGCAACCCCGGTTTATCGCCCACGACCATGACACACCGAGGTGAACACTCCGACCAAGGAGAGAGTAGGACCTCCCCAAGTGATTTAACCCGAGGTTGTGTACAGTGTCTCAGAAAATGTTGCATAATTCATCGATGCTTGGTCCTGCGACCCGATTGTCATTCTCAATGCCGACAACGTTGTTTATTTAGATGGATTCCGGATACGTGCGACTGGGAACTGTGTTTCGACTGACTTTGAAAAACCGCATGTGGGTCGCGGGGGGGTTATTAATTAATGACTAATTACGACCGAGCTACAGTATATAAAAATGCATTCATTACGCGCATGCTTAGCAAGCCTGAAAAAAAAAACCCCCGTGGAAATTGCATGTACATTACAGCAGCTCCAACAAACGAGTAACAATGGACATAGCCTACTGCACCAATATCAACGGGCATTGTCCCACACTTGTTTCGAAGGGTATTGATATATTGTCCAGACTCTAGTCCACACTGTGAAGTCCTGTAGTTGACTCGACCCCGCACCGTTGCACTACATTGGTTTCATTACTGGACATTATTGCAGCTAATAATGGGTACAAGTTCAGAACGACCGCTTCCCAATACGGTTCGGTTGCTGACAGTTGCATAACCTGAAAGTCACGCAAATCTCCAGGGGCGGGCTGTGTTATCGCGTGTCGTAAGTTTCCGCATAACATAATCAATGTGGTATCGATACCAATCCACTTGGGCACGATTGGAAGCGCACGATATGGTTTGTCTATAAACCCCGTGTCTTGAAGCATCCTTGGCGGAGATTATGGCAGAGATAGAGCAGGCTACGCTAGCAGACACAATTGATCCGGTTATTATACGCCGCCCTGCCTAATCCTACAAGAATACTCTTTAGGGCCGTCCATAAATTACCTAGACACTCTTTCACTATTTTCAATCCTCCCTTGGTAGGCACCTGTATACAATTCATTGACGTACATTCATGTACTATTGAAGACCCTTCCTGTCTACATAATTTATAGAGGCGACCCGTTTCTCGTATTCAACATATTCATCAGGTCCCAGGAGTATCGGATTCAGCAAAACAACCCAATACTACTTCCTTATGTATACCGTAAGTCGAAGTGTAATGCCCGAGTGAAAGTGCAAATATTTTCATCTCGTTTGCCTCTCTTATCTCACGTGCAGTTTCAGGGGTGTATATGCATAATTATATATGAGTAGGCTGTTATGCATATTATACACACCATGCACAGGCTCACACAGGGTACGATGGCAGCATGAGGACAGGCAATGCCAAACTGAACAATGAACATGCGAAGAGTACGGTATAAATCCGAGTATAATTGGACAAAGCGTTAGCAAATATTGGCACTAAATCACATTTGCACTAGTTCATAAACATGTCGTATGCTAAATACCAATAAAAAAAAGGTACCATGATACCGGAAAACTTTTCACTGTGCATAAAATTGTGAGGTAAGTCAAGAAGGAAGGATCAGTCACATCGGGAACAAAGGAAACTAATGAATTTAATCTTTTCTCACAATGGTGCTGAGGGTAAATCGCAATACTAACCCTTAATTTGGCATTTAAGAACAAAGCATATAGTAACGAGCTACAGGGATGTAATACATAACTGAACGTGTGTGAGAAATGAATGCGATATTAAAATAATGGGCAATGAAATCCGGGGAAGAATGAAGCGATAATTATTACACAAGAGAAACTACTGCATTGGTCGCAAGGTCCCCAAAGAGTAGCAATATTTTGAAGAGAAAAAACGTGTACAAGATGTCGCAAAGAAGCTTTTCAAAAAATCCAAAAGACAAACCAACAATCACTGCTCTGCACACTTCGATCATACAACACTGCTCCTTTGTATGGTTAGTCGACGTTTACTTTGTTTCCAGCAGCCCCATTATACACAATCTTCCCCCTCAAATTCATGAAAACTGCCTAATCACTACTGCTCAGCATTACGCACAGAAACCCTGAGGATCATGGCCATCTCCCTCGTGCCTTCTGTACCAGAAAGTTCTCTTTTTTGGGGAGCCCGTGGCCTAAGGTGTGGAAAACCAGGTGGTTTGGATCCAGGCTCTCTTCATGCAGCCAGTCAGCCTGCCCTACCTAGCACGGGTCATTAGACGCTCCGGAGAAGGAGCCCGGCTCCGGAGAGGGTGGGTGTGGGGGTAGAAAAGGACCTGCCCCAGGGCCCTCTTCTTCTCCATTTTTTTCCCCCATCCTCCTTTCTTCCTCTCCTTACCAACCAAGCGACGATGCCACCATTTTGGGACCTTAAAATGTTGGCAGTTTCCGAATTCCATGCTTCGGGTCAGGCAGGCAGTCACGACACAGCCGGCCTTGGCAAGGAGCAATTTCCTTGGCATGGGGAGCATTATCCGTACTTGCTTCTCCTTAGCCCAATCTGAACAATCAACATGCACGTGATATGCCCGTGTTATTTTTGGGTACAACCCTGCTGTGAATGTCAGGGGGTCCTCATTGGAGAAATTTTATACACCTGCATGGAGAGGCGTGTATGTGGCTATTTTCGGCAGCTTATTCAGATGGCCCTGGTTGTGAACTGAAAGGTGGTATTACGAGTCGATAGTGGCACCGCCGCATTCTCTCCCATTCCTTCTACACAAGAAGGGGGGACCCCAACCAGAAACACGTTTTTGCCCAGGTTCCTCCCTCCCTAAATTTCCTCGAAATGGATAACCGTATGGCTGATGGTCTCATAAAATGAACATCTCATTTCTGGAAGTGGCGCTGCATGGCTTTATCAAATCTCCGGCTCTCCCTGTCACAACCGTATCAATTTGCCGCCGGAAGGACACCAGTCCTGTTGGCTGCTGCGGCTGACACAACTTTCGTCATTCAAATATTGCCACACCTTATGCACTCTTTCACGTCAGCTCTTATCGGGCTAAGTTTATGGCCGGGTTCATGATAACCAAGTACTCCAGACGTTTTTTTAAAAAAATTCGGTCGCGTTGACATGTGAATAACTCTTGCAGTGTGTAAAACAAGTTCCGCAGTTTAACCGGAAATCAATTGTACTGTATAATCGTGCATGTCGTATATTCCTCACGGGGCAATAAAGAATTCAGTGTGCAGCCCTTTGTAGCTGGCCAATTTGGTTATTTATTCATCGTAATTGCAGGTGAGTCTGGAAGGGGCTGAAAGCGTATATGCAGCAGGGTAGCACATGTGCAATTCCAGACTGTAACTGGCTTGATTCACGTCCTTGATGCATATTCTCAAAATAATATGGTTGTGATATACTGTCGTGCGCAGCACGTGTGCGTTATCACACACTAGTATTGTGCAATAACGGAAATGGTTCCCTATTCGGGTAATTTTCAAATCAGACTTGTAATTTGCCGAATTGGAAGGTGTGCCCCCAATGCACAGTAGTACTATTATCGGAATGTCTTCGTCAAGTGAGCACAGGGTGATTCACAAATACACGCCCTCCCAATTATATTTTACTATGCAGGCTCTTAATCATTAATTAGGGCTACCCGCATCAAGTACATCTCAAAATTAAGCGAACATTCGCACAGTCATGATATTGTCATAAATGACACAAATTACGACTAGTAACTTGATACTCTTTTTTTTGCCTAATGCCACAACTTTCAAACACCCACAATGAATGCGAATTGCAATTCAACATGCTCGTCTACAACGTTAACAGTTTGGAGACAGACGTAGTATCACCTTGTGTATACACCCGATATAGATCAATGTAGGTCACCCAAGTGCCGCTTCTGCCATGGTCTTCCGGCGTTCAGGCATGCTCGCCAGCAAGCTTCATGCCATGAGGGGTGAATCCTCGAAGCGATAAATAATTTCTTGCCTCAAATGAGAAATCCCACGCAGGCAATTAATTAGGGGAGAGGCCACCCTGCGTGCGACCATTTCCCGTCCTGGGAAACACCCCTTTTTATCCGCAGAAGAGCTTCCGGACGCACGAATCCGAGTGCACTTTTGCACCCATATATATTTGCAATAAGCCACCCCTCACCTTGTTGGACAGCCATTGGCAACGATGTGAACAACACATTCACTTAATGCATTACGTCGGCCCAGTTTATATGATGATGACTGCTACAATTGGCGCGACCCTTTGTCTGCCGTCCGTGACCTGGTATTCACAGTTGACTGTACTCATCTCGGCGAATAACACATGGACATTGCGCTTTGCCCTCAAGTTCTCCGGAGTAATTGCCGTGTAATTAATTTGTGTCCAGCCTGATATTGCTCCAAACACACCATTCTTGTGCCTCCGGTTTCAATAATCCGATGGAAAGGAGTTGTCCGGCCTTGAAAGGGCCAATCAGAAAGGCCATTCCAGGGGGTTCGTGCTTCCTTTTACGACCGCCGTTTTGTGTTCCGTGCCTGGCCTCCAACTGTTGGTTGTTTTTTTTTCTGTCTTTCTCTTCCCTACCTCCTACCATTGTTGTCGGAAGTCAAACCGGTGTCACAACCCAGTGAAAAACTGTCACAATATATCCATAAATGTGTCCCGTGGTTGTCACAAATGAATTCAAGCCCATGCCTCATTGCACGGAACATGTACATTTTTACAAGCTCATTGCGACTATATAACGACACCTGCTTTAGGGCCAGGCTTACCCTGGTAAACCAGCCAGCCGCGGGACAAAGAACAACCGCATTCTATTATTGATGTCTCCCTGCATCATATTCCATGGGGACCTCGAGAGTCCTCATACAAATTAGAGGCCCTGTTTTTAGAGGGGAAAAAAACCTAGCCTTGCTTAATAACTTCCGCCCCGAAAAGTCCGACTCCATTAAAAAATCAACTGGGGAGCCCCCTGGTCTGGGCAATTGAGCCAAATGACCTAAACGAGCCTCCCATGATGACTGCAGAGAGGGTCACTCACGGGGGCCAATGTGTATAAAACCCCCTCCAATATAAATTCAGGCAGGCAGCCGCTATGCCACGTAGTGCTACCAGCCACAGCCGATATTGCTAGGTAACGACAACCCAAATCGATGCCCAAATACCCACGGCCTTCGGCTAATTACAACGCAGCATCCTTGCTCGACTGTGAGCCCGCCCCCACCCCGATATTGCCAGGATTAGTGCTATATGTCCGTACTGTACTTAGCTGGCTTCACCACGAAAAAACTGCTGATTTTCCACAGTGTCATTTGGTAGGCCTACTACTTTTTGATAAGTTATTTTGTTACGACCCACTCCATATAGAGGGTCATGGTAAAGGTGTCGCCTGTACTTGTTGACAACATCAACTGCATAGCGTGCAATACCAGTCGACCTTCGCTTGTGTCACGCTCTCCCCGTAAAATAACGCCGAATATCGTCCTAATGACCCATTAGTACTTAACCAAAACTAATTCTCACTCCTTTTTAAAAATATGAATCATTTAATTATTTATATCGCCAGAACCGATCCGGTCGATGTGTCCGTTCGAGCATGGCATGTCGGTATCCGCAGAAGCCTTTCGAGGATCCTTCACCCACTTTCGCTAGGGATGGTATCGATCCCCCTGGCAATGGCCCTGTCCTGCACGCATCCAGCCGGCCATTTCCAGCTGTTTTTATCGATTCCAACGCCCCCCCCCCCCCCNNCCCCCCCCCCCCCCCAACTTGCAAATCGACGTCACCCTGCACAATGTTGGGAGGGGGTACTGGTCCAATGCCCGGCCGACTGATGGTGACTTGGGTCAGCATCCTCCCTCCGTCAGAAGCCCCCCCCTCTCTAAAATGGACTGCACGCAAAGCAACGTCCGAAACACTGTTGCAAATGAACACCTTCCAGTGGCTGACAGGTCTGAAGCGCACTCAAGGTCTGCTCGATCCGTGGGAAATGTAACTAGTTTTTTTTTTTCAGACAGAACCCTGTTTATGGCATGACGAAACCGCGGTAAAGGCGGCGGTACGTCACTCATTTCCGACTGCAGTGATGATTCACAGAATCCGGCGCAAACAGACACAACGTGGCTAATGCAATAATACGATGATTAGTTTTTTTGCTGATTATCTTTGGACGGAATAGTGACGTATCAGAGCGATTAGGCTAGAAACCTGCATGTACAGTATATTCATAATGTATAAAGCTCAAGGTAAAACCGACGCAGCGCAATGCAGCACAACCTGCTGTCATGCAATTCTCACGAGACACAAACTGACGTATGAAAGAGACAACTCTATAGGTAAAATTTCACGTGAATGCTGCCGGTTATTCGTATGAACCGCTATATATTTCTATAGGCGCGTGGCTCCAAATCAATTCACTTTCAGATTGACACCATGATTACTAATCAGCCTGTCCGCCCCACTACACCTGGATTAATATGTCAGCAACCTGTTCCGCCGATCAAAAAACTGCGACCACCCTGATTGGATGACAGTACTTCCACCACTTGAAAGTGTACATCGCTTTGAACGCACAGTAGTCCGGTCTGTGAGAAGTGCGTGAGTTATCTCATTATCTCCATGTTCCAAGGTGCTATAAGAATCCCTTTCAGCCGGTGAGTCCACACAATACAACCGTCCATGCCACCGCACCGTGTTAGGTAATAATCAATTTGTGTTTATAATCTCCCAGTCAGTGGCTTCCCCTTCAAAGCCGCCTTGTCCTCCTGCTTTTGTTCAAGATTTTTGAACTGTCATGCCTGCCACCGGGGAATGACCAGGCGCTTTCTGAGCATGTGGACGTGGCTGCTATTTGTCACAACAATGGTGTAATAACCAATAATTTATTATATTACTGACAAATTCTATAAATATGTTGAAACAGCCTGGATTCAAATCCAATATCCTCATTCTCTTTTTTCCCTGCTTCTGCCCCCCTTGCAATGGGGTGTCCACTATTGTAGACTTTGTTCCCAAACTCTGCTGTAGCGTTTGGGAAGTGGGCAAGCTAACTCCCTCCTGAATCTTTGATGAAAATGAAGCTGCGCAAGCCCCAACCGAGTTCCCCAGAGAAGAACGCGAGCCGCTTCCTTGATGGGCTTTCAAAAGAGAGGGATGGGGGAAGACAGAAAGGGAAAAAAGGTGACACAACACCACTGCATACCAATCAGCCTGAGAGGGGTGGATTCAAAAAGGGGGAAGCTCCAAAAACTGTTTAAAATATATGGCTCAACTGGAATTTTTGTCTACACTATTTTTTGTGTGTGCCAAAACACAGGAGGGTTTCACTTTTCATGTTGAAATCGAATCTGATTTTTGTCACAGTCGCTTGATGAATTAGTGGCTTCTACTGGGGTGGTCAGGCATACAGGTAACCAGTCTTTCGTTGGGGGAACTGACAATAGATGGGGTGCACACCGACCGCAACAAAAAAAAAAATACAACAACATGGCCTGGGAGAAAGTTGCCTGGCTGGCCTGTACTCGCAGCGCAAGTTCAAGGCCGAGTTATGCCATTCACGTTGCCCGCCCCCCTTTGGATTCAATGACACCACTACTCACATTCTTCTCTATTTTCTTCCTGGAAAAACGGCATTGGGGTAGGAACGGGGTAATTAAAAACAAATCGTACACCAGACAGGTAATACATAAAAACGGTCGCATACTGTCAGTACATTTGTCACTGGCAGCGTATATTTACATGAAAGTAAAAGGATAAGGTCACGAACCGCCATTACTCAGGCAATTACGCAATGACTGAGTCATCAAGATTCGTTACACTATCCCCTTGCAGGGGTCACTAACTTCTATTAGGCATTGCTGTTATCGTGTTTCAAATTAGTACCACAATAAACTTCCATCGGGGAAGACAAAAAAAAAAAAAATGCTGGCACAAAGTCCGTAACATGATGGACTGGCTGTAGAATCAAAATAATCCATGACCTACTTTTACTACAAACATAGTGCCGGAAAGTATGTGTGCTGACAGAGTGGCATACAGTTTCGCTGTCATCTAGGTTGTCTCATATTATATTGAGCTGCACTATAGGCAGTTACTTGCAGGTTGGCAAACATATATACTGAAATTGATCCACGTGAGCCATTGCCATTGGTGCATAGGATCAGTGCCCACGTGGCTTACAACAGTTGTAATGATCAAGTTCAAGCATCTGATTCCAATTTCAGGTCTGGAGCTATTTTTAACGCTGCTCTATTTGGCTTCGCAGTTCACTGTACTATGACGCTCAAATAGATGGAAGACGATTTTGCATTGAAGTGGAATTCCACAAATCGGCAACCCAATCTTTTTGAGCGATGTAGTAACATACACCACATGTATAGTACTGTATACTGTACCACAAATGACATGCCTGCCAATAAAATCCTCCCAATGCATGGGGTTGTGTAAAAAGTGACATAGGAGTAGGCTATTTTGCACAATGACAGTCTTTCAACTGTCAATGTGAATACTGTAACAGGTTCATTCACAATAAACATGGAAAAGCTACGATCCCATATAGGTTCATCCAGTACAAAATAATATGGAAAGCTAAAAAACGGAAAGTGGCTTCTATCATTTGCTGTCGAAAGATGTCTCGCCAACAGATATCCTCCATGAGTTCGTTTATTCAGCACAGGTAGGCCCTACTCGAGGCATTCTCTGCATTTAGGCTCTAGCTTTCTCCTTAATTTCACCTAATTCTACAAATAAATATTTGTACGATAATTATTTCGGCCTTCGGGAAATGGGATGACTTGAGAAAAAATACTGCTCTAGCATACGGTAATTATTAGTAAAATAATTTGTGTGCATCGTCATCATCTTCAACAGTGTGCCACTTACGGAAACAAGAGGACATAACATGCTTACTTGGTATTCTGGCATCCTTACCTTATCAGGAATCAAGAAACCAAAACCTTAATAATTGCCAGGTGGAATGCAACAGCACGTAACTAAGCACACTGGGAGTTAGCTGTATTCTCCCTGCTCAATCATTGTCACAAACTTAGTAAGCAAGCAATTCCTACCAAAAATGAACATGTTGAGAAAAGGACCCTAATTCTTGTCTACCACATGTCTACATTCCACTAATTCCAGCCATGTCCCTGACCATTACTACTGTGCATTCCTGTGATGTTACTCCCTCCCAAGTGCAGCTTGGCATTGCTGCAACTCCCTGGCGCTCAATCTGGCATTTTTATTTAACATGCATATGATTCAGGTTAAATGGGTCCACTGAGCTGCACAGGGGAGGTGGCGTCAATGTTGACATAAAATCCAGTTGCCCAAACAGCAATGACGCACAGTCTTTCCTGCTAGAGAAAGTGGACTGCCCTACCCCCATCAAGGCAGGTCAAGGGATAGTTTGTCAACAACACTAGTGTGGCAAATGGTACTACTGCAGTTAAACGTGGGGTAATGGTGCAAAGCAGAGTAAACATGCAGTTGCAACACGAAACCACTAGAGACACAGCTGTCAGGAATACTTGTGCTTTGCAGGCAACGTTCCCAAAATGTGTTGAAATAATTGGTGGTGCATTTTAATGATCACAGCATGTGCAATGGTGCAATGGGACTTCGTAGGTTTCCGACTAATTCCTCTCAAAACATGGTACCCATTACAACACTCTGGCTCTTTTGTAACATTTACACTCTCAACTCTTCCCGAGAAAAGCAAACATACTAAATTTAACTATAGATAGCTAAACTGTTAGGAACAAATCCTGACAAAGGTTTGAGTAAAGATAGGATGCAACGGTACTGGTACTTGATAACACATGTGATAATTACATTGCATCACGAATGCACTTTGCAACACATCAGTTATTAATTGGGTACCGGTACCAGACATTTCCTTGGCCCAAAACACCAAATGTATATGACAAATGACACCCACCACTGTCAGCGTATTGAAGTTGTGACAATGGACATGTCACCAAAAGCACATACTCAGCCACACTAATGCATCGCCAAGAGTGGAATTTCCAGTAAAGGAGTGCCAGGCAATGATGTATGGCTGTAAGCGGCACAGAAATACAACTGGGAATAGACACAGTATGAAAAATGGATGACATCCAGTACCCTCATGCCATTCTAAATAACACTATGTCAGGAGAGCAATCATGTCAGCAAAAATAAGTTTGCTTGGAAAAATACTTGTTGCAGACTTTTACACCTCTAGAACGTATGATTTTGCATTGATGTTATTTTCTCCTTGCAGTTTCGCCTGGTATGTAACGACATCAATCCACTGAACAAAAACAAGGCGGATGATTTATGGAACATCCATTGTTCGGAATATTTCGCCTGCTTTACACATGCGTTTCCGTCACGCCTTTTCTTTATTCGGCAGTGTCCCCCCCATGCATTGTCCGAACATGCGTTATATGTACCGTACCTGTCCGAGCTCTCGCAGCTGTCGTCCCTGTCCGCCCTCCTCTTGGCCTGCTGCTGCTTCTGCTGCTGTTCCACCGCCGTCGCATCCTTCCGCTTCATTGTGGCGGAGGAGGGTGTGCCCTGGGCCGACCCCGCATCTTTCGGCGGGTGGCGCTGGCCCTTGGGTGGAAGCACGATGAGCACGGGTCCCCCTGCGACCGTCCCCCACCGCAGCTGCAGGTCCGAGCGACGCCCCAGGCCGCCCGGCACACAGCCTCCCTCCGCCATCTTGGGGACGGGGGCCTGCCTGTCGAGCCTGGGCGGGCTGGCTCGGGCAGGGCTAGGCCAGGCAAAGAGGGTGGGGGGAGATGCGGCCCAGTGATGAGCACTCCCCACACCTCACCTCGCGACCCTACCCACCCACCCACCGAAAAAATACCCGAAAAAAAAAAAAGGATGGATCCACGGGCATGGCGGCATCTGGGATTCGAATCGGTGCGGGAAAACACTTTTCCAACATTGGAATTTAAACCACTCTGCATATATGGGCATAACGTGGGACCGAGGGAAGGACATTTGACGTAATGTGTTGTTGTTTTGCCCGGCGGCTGACTGCACGGCGGTGGGTAGGGTCAGTTATACTACTGGCGAGTGGGGATGATGCACTCTACCCGGTGTTATTGTTCTCGCGCCCGGTCGATGCTCGCGGTTGGGGGATTTAATCGGGACTTCTATTAATCGCTCTTTGTAAGAAATATTCGGGGTGTGGTACGTCCGTGTGTTTCGAAACGCATGGACTGTTCAAACTCTCAAGTATACACTGATGTAAACCACAAAAACATGAAAAGAGCATCACTGGTGAGTCTCCCATGGAACATTTGTAATGCTCTTGTGATGCTTTTTAGCAGCTAAAAAGCATTAGAAAATGTTCCATGGGAGACTCACCGGTGATGCTCTTTTCATGTTTTGCAGCAGTGTAGGCTGTATAACTATTTCAAGGAATACAAAGCCCAAATGTCACCTGTCCACTCTGATAGTGAATTCAGCTATGGAGGATGGAAGGGATGAATTCATGTACTGATGCCATGGACCTACAAAGAAGATCATACCAGGAGAATGAGGCTGCTGGATGAGGCTTCCCTGTCATTAAATGGGTCAAGTGCACTCTAATGCAACCCTATCAGAAAGTTGGAGAATTATGTGATGCATGGCTGAAGAAATTGCTAATGAAAATATAAAGGGAGAAGAAAAGCCCTCATCCATATGGATTTGCCAGGAAAATATCTTTGCAAACAATCATACATAGCCTTAGCCACATTCATGGTTCTCTGGACAAGTACGGTACACACAAACATTTGAGGAGAGAAACATCCTTATAGGGTGACTACCCCAAATGTTAGAACTTGAAATTATTGTACTTCTGAAACATTACATGACCTTCAAAAAGCATGATGGTGAATGTACATTTTTTTTTGACATTCCAAACAGAAGCTACGACTTTTTCAAATTTGAAACTGGAAAGAGAAAGTGGCAACACAAGACGTCACAATAACTCACTTCAATAATGGAGGCTTTGACACTGCCACCAGCCACAACCGTGAGCCACAACCATGTCGTGCTTTTGTTGCTGTTGGATGCAATTGCATTCAACAGGGAGGATCTGATGTTGCTTTTCATAAATATGACAGGGTGACCATGGCAATACACTCCCACATCAGTTCAAGCCATACCATGACAATACTGTCATTAGGTAGTCACATGTCTTGTCTGCCACCTAATTCACCTGACCTTATCGAAAATGCTTAACTTTAAAATTGCAGCATCAAGTCAATAACCCAATGACATTGTGCCTATGGAGGGACTCAAAGGGGAGCTGCTGTTGTAGTAAAGTAATAACTTAATATAGCTCGGTAAATTCAACCTGAAAGTAATGGCATTTACACGATTGTGTAACATGAGATGAAAAAACCTGACAATGTATTAGTAATCAGATATTTATTCCTGATTTGTGGAGCACACCTTGACACACAACAAACCCCTTCCTTTATCGCCTTATATTTTCAGTAGCGTTTTCCATCACTTCTGGGTCTTTCATAATTTTGGAAAAGTTGAAATGTAAACAGTACATCAAGAAGGTAAATAGAAATAATGGTCAAGGGATCCATTTAATTATAATTTCATGATATAAATTGTACATATATTACTTCTGTAGTTAACTACTCTCATGATACCGACACTACACAGCCTAATGCTACTAAAAATTATGCATCCCGTTTTCAGAAGAAAAAAAAATACAGTAGCTTGTGCACTTGACTGGTAATTCTGAGTAGAAATTCTTGGTACGACTTCATGAATTACCTATTTTTAACTTCTCTTTGGATGATTGGTGCTATTGCAGGTTAAGCGAGTGTCCTTCAGGTGGCTATTGCTGTTCCATAATACTGTCTGTGTAGTATCAGTAAGTTCATACACTGAAGATATTCACATTGCAAAAGATAACAATAAAAAAATATACCAATTGTATAAAAATTTTAACAAGTAAACTTTTGGCTGCTGCTTTGCAATAAACAATTTCAATCTCTAATTGAAAAATCTACATAACAAAATTCTTAGCCTGCTAATTTCTTGCTGGATATCCCCAGAGGAACATGCAATTTGTATCATTGATTCTTCAAAAAGTTGTGTTAATAAGCTATTTGGGACAAATTTAAGTTTCCTTTTAACCAGTGACGTATTACCAAATAGGCCGAGTAGGCACGTGCCTAGGGCAGCAAATTTTAAGGGGCGGCAAAATAAAGTCATGGAGGCGGAAAATTTCATTGAGAAAATTTTGATGCGTGCAAAAATATGTAATACATGGCGTCACCGTTCATGTGCCGCCCCAAGATGAATAGCCGATGCCTGAGACGAGTAAGGGCGAGAGTCCCGTGCACCCTTCCCCCCCTAGGACAGTGGGGATTCGTGCAGGATCTACACTTTCGCCCTTACTGGTCTGGACATGCACCAATTCACCATGGAGCGGCATAAAAGGTGTAAATAACCAGAAGATGAAATTCACTGGATAGTAGGAGTATCCATGACCAAAATTTCACATTTTTTGAAATAACAATTTATGAGATATTTGGCCTTGAAATTCGCAAATTTTCGGAATTTCCCCAATCTAGGACCTAAAAATCAGCCAGGA
>KZ538031.1:88085-149910 GCA_000934665.2 Catajapyx aquilonaris
GGGGGGCACAGATAAAGCTGTGCCTAGGGGCTGCAAAAACCTAAATACGTCACTGCTTTTAAGTCAGAACATTCAATGGCATAAGTACAGTAGTTGACGTAAGCACTTGAAAAAGGCACACCTTGTCTTCATTTAATTTTTTTCTTGTGGCCACTGGATACTTTTCATTAATATTGACAATCCAGCAAAAAAATATTCAAAAGTACAAAGCTTATAAAATCCAGTTTGTGCTTCCTGTAATATCCTCTTGTTCCTCAGATCATAATTCTAGCTACAAAAACAAAAAGACCAGAAGCACCAACTAAACCACTAGTACTGCATGTAAAGTCACATCAAAACTCTGAGATTTTTTTTTTTGCTTACACTCCACCTGAGCATATAGGAAAAATAAAGTCATCAACTATCCTTACCTGAAAGTTACAAACTTACAACATAATTATATGGGTTTCCAACGTACATGTGACATGAAGTAATTCTGAACACCTAAGTCCACAAAGAAGTTGGCATTAGATACTCCTTTGTTCCTGTAGCAGGAGTTAAGTCTTCTTCGCACAGGAAATGGATTGGGAATAGCACCAAGGTACCCTTAAAAAAAAAAAAATCATTCTGATGAGATTATTCATGTGCATAGAAATGATAAGTGCATGTATACCTGCACATCTTTCAGCATTTGTTCTGCGAGGCTTGGATCAGTGCAGGTGAGTGGCAGTTTCGACTGGTATTCCTTAAGGTCGTTGAAGTTCTTCACTCTGTTGGTCGGAATCACACGAAAAACCTGTGAATAATTAAACAAATAATTAGCCTCTCTTCACCTCATGCTTTAAAGCGAAATATTTACCTCATCATATATCTCCATATTTTTTCTTGCAGTGGCCATCCAGACATCTTTGTAACAGGCATCAGCAATGGGATCATCAATGTTAAAATCCTCTTTTGGATTGTCAATGAGTCCTAAGTGCTCACTAAAAAGATGCCGACGAAGAGAGCTAGCAAATGCTCCTGGTTTGAAACTCTGGCCATTCATTTCCATTTCCTCTCCTCCTTCGTCCTGAAAATTTAGAATTCCAGTAAATGAGTTTATTATGCTAGTATGATTGTAGAATAATTAGACAAATAATCATGAGGTTTAGAAACAAAGCAAAAAACTAAATTTCTCTTAAGCCAGGTAGTTAATTCAGGTTTTTAATTCATGTGATGCTGCAAAAAAAATTGCCATTTGAAAACAATGACACATGATGCATTCATACAGTTCTGAATCAGTGTCATATCAAGCTAATCAATGTTTGCTCAGTCTGAGCAGTTCGGAGGTTCATAAAGTCATGCCTGAAAAAATTGTGCCACCAACAAAATTTATGACTGCATGTCACATGTGTATTAAGGATAAAAAGTGAAACATGTCTATAACAGTCCCTACATTCTGCAAAATTTTCTCTGTGGAAAAGGTGTCCATTATGGATGGCAGAAATAAAATACAAAAGCTGTAAGAATTTAGATGTCATCAAAACTGCTTGCCTGTATGATCACCGCAACTTCTGAATCTCGCTTTCCCAACAAGCTTCGGTCGTTGATGTTGGCTGATCCACAGATTACCAGGTTGTCATCAGCAATTAAGAGTTTGGAGTGCACATAGATCAACTCAGTAACCTGCCATTTCAAAGTCAAAGAGTCAATATTGGAAGCACTTGAATGCAACCAGTGAACTGACCCGGTCCCCATTCAGTCCTGCATGGGTTCGAAGTCCACAGAAGGAGATAAACTCAGATGGATCCTCAATTCCGTTTGCTTTCATCCGTGACAACAACCCATCATTTCCCCTTTAAAAATTCAGAGTTAGGCACCTTCCTTGTATAACAATAGGTAAATAATGCTTCACAAGGATACCTACCTGCACATGGATGCATAGTTCCAGTGTGTAATGGCTTGGATTGCAGTACCCCTTGGTGTTCCAAACTCTCCTTCAAACCCTGGCAGCAAAGGCATGACAACAAAGACCCTGAATTTTGACCCTTCCTTGAAGGCCCTAAGGATCCTTTGGAGAAGGGCCTCTCCTATTTGGTTTTGCACCTGCATACAGCTCAGGCTCTGTGTTATGAAGAACTGGTTTTCAATGTACACATAATATCGTGCATTTGTAATGGCCTCAATGTATGCCTGGTGTATCGAGTCCTCTATCATTTGGATGCCAGCACTCCACTGACTTGCACTGCGAAGGAGCTGAGCAATATTCACATTTTAGTTGCTTCCTTATAAGAGCCTGAATTATCCCAAATTTCCATTTCATACCTGGCAGTTGACAGGATGCATTGGAATGTTCAGAATAGGCAGCACATGACCTTCTCGTGGTGATTTTGGGAGCAAGAATGGGTACGCCATATTAATCTTGGCTTTCTCCTCCTGTGATAAGAAATTTCTTTAGATGCTTATTTTAGATATTGATTTTGGCATGTGATAGTCAACAAGTAAAGCAGTCCTAAGTATTTAAATATTTCACTTAAAGAATTGAAGAAAAAAAATTCTAAAGCACTTGTCCAAGTTCTTACCTTAGCTGCATTCCACCTTTGAATAAAGTGCCTGGCTGCATCCCTAGCTGCAGTGCCCCGCACAAGCATGGCAATGTCATGCCATGGCATTCGTGGTGTGGATCCCCTGTCCACCAAATCTGTCAGGAATGCAATCAAAATTTTAGTATTTTACATTAATACAGTAAAACATGTCTACAGTGGACTCTGAACATAGTGGAATCTGGTCTATTGCCACAAAAAAATAATTTACTGTCCTGGCAATGAGGTAGGATTTTTCCCTAGTATTTTTGTCCAATACAGTGGAAGCTGTCTAACATGAGAGTGGACAGCAATTTAAGTTTCTCACTGAGGAAAAGCAGTGCATATCACATAATTATATCGAATTTATACTTCATTAAAAGTCATTTCACAAATTTACTGAACTGGAAGCAAGGCAAAAAATTGGCATGAAATCACTTTAATAGTTACGTATTGTCTCATAAAGTGGAAATCTGCCTATTACAGAAAATGTTCATGAACAGTGATTCCACTATTGTACAGATAATTTTAACTGCAGGGTAAGCAGGTCAGTTAAACACACCTTGAAAGGGTACATCAAGATTAGAAAAGTCTTTGACAATAAAGTTGGTGTAGTCCTTTCCCAACCACAGCTTTGCAGATCCATGCAACTGCTCCAAACTCTGCTCACTGGCAGTTGGAGAGTGTCGCATTGAAAGTTGTGTCAAACCCACTTCTTCCTTTGCAAGTGGAGCTTCCATCACCCTTATTTTGGGGGAAGACAAATGCATGTGATTCCACAAATTATTAAAGAGTACAAAATGATCAGTGTTTTAATGACTCATGGGAAAAAGTTGTTATACTGTATAATAATTAATGGCATTAATTTCATAACTTAGGTAACAATATGCAATAAATAACAAACACTGCAAAACACTTACGGCATTGCAGTGAGATTTTCTAATTCCTCCTTGGTAGCATCTTGCTCTCCTTCCCCACCTCCTCCTTCTCCATCATCATCCTCTTTACTTCCATCCACAACATCCTCAGAAGCACTGTGCCTCCATGGTAAATGCAGTCCTTCTGCCAGCCCTTCTGCCATCTGCTTCCCCCTTTCCCTCATCCTCGCGACCACTGACCTTCTCTTCATGGGAGGGGTCTCTCCCTTCATTGATTCTAATGGAACATCTCCCCCTGCTTGTTCATCTATTTGTATGTCAACTGTGTCTATCCCTTCTATGCCTTCTGGCACTGCCTCTAGTTCCATTACTGGTGCCTTCAGCCTGCAAAGTTGTGGAAAGCAACAATTTATATGGACACAGCCACTAGTGAAAACGTCACAATAAGATGAACATAACTGTGGTCAGGTTTACTTTGTACCATAGGCTACTTGGTTTACTTTGTACCATACTTGGCATATCATCATCACCAAACGCTTTCCAATAATAATAATAATAATAATAATAATAATAATAATAATAATAATAATAATAATAATAATAATAATTTTTTTATTTATTATACCCCGGTGGGTTTTACAAACCATAATAATAATAATAATAATAATAATAATAATAATAATAATAACAGAAGCATTTGCCTTGAACTAAGGGCCAGTTATGGGAATTCCAGTTATGGAAGAAATCGCTCATTTGTGAAGTTGTAATACTAATGAGGTTTAGCACTAATTTGTTTTCTTGCAATCACCCCGATGTTACAGCAAAACTTAACGTTCCAACTTACAGAATCTCCCCTGGTTCTGTCTTGGTCTGCATCATCCCAATTGTGACAGTGTTGGTTGAACGGGCCAAACTCAATATGGATGCAGGTGGTTCATTTCCTCCTCCAGGACGACTGGATGTCACTTTTCTCTGGTAGGGCATGATGGTACCACCAACATGTGGGCCTACACTGCCCAAATCTGTTAACCTGAAAAATACATATCCAGATCAGTGCTATGTTCAAATGTGCAGGTCAAAAATGGTTACGAAATTCAGCATTTTGCTTTCTTCCTTCAGAATGGGATCATACAGATTGCAATACAGATATGTGGACTGTGCCTCACTCTGCTAATGTACCACCCCCCTTCATAATAACTACATAATTACATCATATCTTTTTTCCTTTACTGTTTTCTACACCAGCAGCACTTCTTTAAAAGTCAGAAAGTGACCAACAATCACATGCTATGAACGTATGTAAATTTTAGAGGGCATATTTTTTACGTCCTCAATTTTCCTATCAGAGAATAGTAAGATTCAAAACTGAAATTACCCTTCAGTTATTCTTGTACATGTCACAGTATATGATAAATGATAAATATGTTCATCAGACTGAAGCTCTCTTCCATGTGCGTATAGCACCTACAAGGTTACAATCAAAAACCTATTTGAAATATTTGAAGCTTCCTTGTGCATGGAAACTTTTTATGAGAGGACTGTAGCAGGAAATGTATTAAAATCTGTCAGGGTCATTGCATCGTTAGTTACACATCAATTACCTATGCTTGTAGTCATCCCAACGTCCATAACAGAGGTCAATTCCACCAACAAATGCATATGACTGATCCACAATGACAAGTTTTTCATGATGGGCCCACAAGAAGACACCTGCACTGACGTGATCTGGGTGACGCAGTACCTGCCACATAAAATTCATATTGATAATAACACAGCTATGGGAACCCTCACTAAATATATATCGTGAGTCACCTTGATATTTTCAGGATGTTTTTCAACTAGTTTCTGCTTGCTGTAAAAGCTATTTATTCCCAGGGCAAGCTCAACTTCTTTGTACAGCAGCACAAAAACTTTCACACCTTGTTTCTGCAAAAGAGAGAATGAGAAAAAAGTCACCACAAAATAAATTAGTGAAACAAGACAATTGTGACATACAGCTTTTCTCTCCAGTAACTTGTCCAGTCTCCAGCGATCACCTTCAATCATGGGCCTCTTCAAATATATCTCTGGACTGAGCCACCAATCTGAGATGAATATTTCCTCTTGTGCATTTTCAATGGCATCAGCAACAGCTTCCATGTAGGAGGAACCATCCACAAACCAGGAGGCATCTATGCCCTCCCTCACGGGTGCATAGGAGTTAAACCGGTTGGGTTGTGTGAAATCCTTGCCTAAAAAATTATGCACATGTTAGTTTAAGTGGAGGCTACACATAAACGTAACTAAGCACACCCACCCTGTTCATTAGCTGTCTTTCTGATGTGCTCCAGCCATTCCTTAGCTTTTCGTTTTGTCCATAACTTCACCACCAATTGCCTAGAGGGAAAAATTGCAGTCAAAACAATGCTCATTAAACAAGAAAAGTATCACTACCAGAACAGCCTTTTCCTTGAACTGCTGCAATTTTTACGGAAATTATTCCTAATCATGTATGATGAAAGGTTTTGTTCTAACAATTCTGGTTTTAGAAAAATTAATCTAGATTTGAAATTGACAATTTTGCAATTTTCTGATCTATAATGATCATCACTGTAGATGGCAATAACTGGATAATTTTTACACATCGTTTTGGGCAACAATAATTGACACCAGATTTTTACAGTTGCATACTGGCTCCTAAAAGTGACATTTTAATGAAATGCATTATTTGAGGGGTGTGGTGGGAAAAGGTGATAATAACCCACATTTTTGTCATTTTAAACCTAAACACCTAGCAACTATGTAAAAGACATGACAAACAGTTTGGTATATTCAAAGTTCACGTATCATGCACGAGACGGCTACACAGACTAGATCACAAATGCAAACTTCAATTTGTTCTCTGGAAAAATCACACTTTTGTGGGTTATCAGTATCACCTTTTCCCACCACATCCTAACTATGAAGAACAAGTCATTGTGTTCGTCCAAGGAAAAAAAAAACTCCTCGCAGGAATCCATTCGCTTTAATCCATACCTTGTCAGATTGGACAAAACCAATCCATTTGGAAAGCCAGTCTCATACAATCCTGTAGAGACTTCAAAGGCTTGATCCATCAGCATGACACACTTAATTTGGCCATCCTTAGGTCTGATATATGCAACAAAAGTGTCTTTCATCACTAGCCATCTGGTCCTCCACTGTCCGCAGCAGTCACCAAATATGCGCTGCATTCTAAAACATATGATTCAACTGTTACGATTGCTATCTTCTTAAGCCTGATGGCAATAAATGAAGCATTAGTGTATACCTAAGACATGGGGCAGTGTAGCAAACACCAAACAACCCACGCCTGGGTCGGCTGTGACCTGTGCGCTTCAGAACAAGGCCTTCCTTTCCTTTTGGTCCCAAATTGTTCACAAAAGAGAGATGACTCACTTCCAGAAATTCAAGCTATAACAACAAATCAACTACCTACTTTAGATATTCATGCATAAGCCTTCCAGGTATTTGGCTCGAGTGCAAAACACAATGTGTAAACATGTGCACACATATCAAGCCAAATAACACATCATAAATAACTAAGATTCTCAGCATATTACCGTGTCATGGTGATTGCGATAAATTGTGCTTGTCAACAGATTCACCAAGTACTCTTCCAGTTGCTGCTTTCTTTCAGGTAGTTGCTCAACAGGGACTAATGCATCAGGCTTTTTAGGAAACCTGCACACAAGTAGCAACAGAGTTGATGCAAGCAACACTTACACAAGTGCATCACTTCCACTGTATGTGCATGTGAGTCAATAAGTGCTTTAAAATACCTTGGAAGAGCTGCCTTAGATTTTCCTCCTTCTTTTGCCTTCATTTTTGGCCTGTAGCTGGATCTTTTCGCCCGGTGGGTTCGGGTTGGAAAAGGTATGCTTAGACTTGCTCTAGGGGTACAAAAACAAATAAGATTTCAACCCATTATCACACGCTCAGCTATAACATTGTGCATGAATCCTTCCCAGTATATTTAGCTTTGTTGTTTGGCAGTTACTTTTAGAGTTTGTAGGACTATACAGTGCACTGGTTATTAAGGGACGAACATTTTCATAGTACACGGTGCAAAGTAACATGTAAGGAGCATTGTTTCGAAATTGAAATAATATTACACGCTACAATAATTTCTTTCTTCATAATGTTTTTCATTACAAAAATAAGCTAAAAACCTCATTATATGAATGGCTCAAACTCAAGGAAGTAAACAGTCAGTTCCATGTTGAAATTATTTTCACCTGAACAACTGCAGCTGATTGTGTAAATGCTGAAAGTGTTGGTAGCGCCTCCTGACAGTCCATGAGAAATCGGCATGCTGCAGGTCAATCTGGTATCTATCACAAGTAAATAAAGATTATTGTACAAACCCACAAGGGATTATAACTATCTTCCATTCATTAAGTATATGTGCTCACAAATTTGGATTCAAAATGTGGGTAGCTACACTTCTTTGGACATCTGAAATCTTAACTGTGATTTCCTTCCCTGGTATGAACACATGTCGGCTTGAATCCTTGAAGGGCACTGGTGGCTTGTGAACAGTGCGGAAAGGAATCACTCGGACTCCTTGAAAATAAAAAATACAATTAATGGGTCAGAATCGTGTACATGTTGATATTTATAAGTAAGGTTAATTAATGAGTTATATCTTAAGGTGCACGTTATAAGCAAAAGACAAAAAAAGGCAAATCTTTGAGCAGACCATAATTTCCATCAGTATATGAGAAAGTAATTTTATCTGCATTTAGAAGCTCACAGTTTTCCTTATCTCGGTAGGGGAAAGAGATAATTTCCATACAGATAAAATGTCTCATTCCCACAGGTGGCTAAAAAAAGTTATTGTGATAACTACAGCCACCATTCATGCAAATGTACATTTGTCATGTGCAAAGTCTTACATTACATTCACAGTATAGCCACTGCAGTTGCTGCACTGAAAGCCATAAACTACATTTTAATCTCTTGGCCCCTAGAGTCACTTATTGCCACGCCAGATTTGGGGTAGTGCAAGTCCACTTTTTAATGAAATTGATTTTTCTAATGCAGTGGGTAACGTTTGTCCCTTATTAAATAAATTTAATTTCTCCTGCAAACTGACAAGAAATTAGACACTCATAGGCACACATAAGCTTTTAGTATTACAGTTTATGGCCCTAAAAAATCACAAAAACCTTTGCATGCCAGTCTAAATCTGGAGCAACAAAAATATCCCAATAACCATGCCGTAAAATGCCATGAAATGTGCCTGTGCAGTCAACTATTGAGCGAGTGAACACTTTCTCTTCCTGCAAAGTTTCACAGAACTTGCACAACTTGGGGCACCAATTTGGAGACATATTTATGCACCTTAAGTTTGTTTTTAAAATTTATCCGAGCGAATTTATGGTATTGTCCAGAACAGTGAACACTTGCCTAGTACAGAAAATGCTTTTGAAATTACTAATTTTGCTTTATACAGGTTTCGTTGCAATTTACTTTTCAAGTCTTATGCCTCCGTGACAGGGATTCAACGGCACTTACTAAGGTGATGAGTGCAGGATGTTGAAAATATTTATTAAAAACTTAGGACCCAACATTGCACATGCCCAAGGTATATTTGTCTAATATCAGCCTCTTTTGCGGACTGTACAGTATACCTGTCACATTAAAAATGAGACTTGTCAAACCACAAATGGTTCGAGCAAATTACAAATGGCAAAGACAAAGTTCTTGCCAGGTATCGATGATCCATCTTCCTCGTCAGGCAGGTTCAAATCTTCATAGTCCGAGTCAAGATTGACCACATCAAGAGCTTCAGTTGACATTGTGTTTCCTCCATTACTTGTCATGGTTCCTCTTTATTGCACTAAGCTGTAATTAAAAGAGTCAGGGTAGAGTATGATGAAAGTTTACACTGCTTTTTGAATGCAATCTAGCCTACGTATTTTGATGACAAACCCAGATGTGCTCAATAATAATAATAATATAATATATATTATTATTATTATTATTAATTATTATTATTATTATTATTATTATTATTATTATTATGCAGGCAACTAGTAAAATAAAGTTAACAAGTTCACTGCCAGAAGTTGCTCTTTTAACTATTATGACCTCAAGTACTTTTTAATTGCAACTTACCAGGCTTATATCAGGAATGAGAACTATAAACTGAGCTCTTAAAACACACTACAGCCTATTAAAAAGTACGCAATGTTTGTAGTATAAATAAATGTCACTAGCAGTCTAATACGCAACAATACGTAACTGTTCTAATCAACTCACTATCACAAAAAATACCATAAAATTTCCATTTATATTATCAAGTTCCATTAGGCTAATCGGTCAGTGAAGTTGCTTTCTAAAAGCAACCCTTATTTCCATGCTAGTTTCTTACAATTCATGCATGCAGCAGATAAGCAGCATTACTCCACTCACCACCTACGGCCTGAATAAGTAACATTTCAAACAATCAGCCTGTACCAACCTGAATGTTAAAACATCGCCTTCTTGATCTCAATTCATGCCCAATCCTCCTTTCCATACGCAAATTATTCCAATAAACACATCTGAACATACAAGCAAATTTCAGGCGAACAAAATGCGCAATAGGAAAACCACAGCAAATGTGACGGCTGTTTCTCACTAGGGGCTAGTCGCACCCTGTCAGGTGTATTATTTGACAAATCATTCAGATCAGTTTGACAGTAGCGCAATGATTCTTACGGCAGTTCGGGTTATGAGAAGTACCTAGCTTGGTGCCTTGCTGCGGAGAAAACTAGACAATGCGATTGTCCATTAAGTCTAACATTATCATGGTAATTACCCTGTAGTTTACGCATATTGTTCCACTCAAAACGGCGTCACAATCAGCTTCCTCTACATTGTAGAACACGGCAATGACCCTCAACAGCTCACTTGGATTTTAACGCAATAAAACACTGCGTACCTGAACACACTCCAATTATCCAACTGCCTACTTCACGCTTCATGTAGTACAATGCAGCATACATGCTGTACACTCTATTCCCAAATGCACTGTGCCGTGCTGTGACTACAAATCACCAGTGACACTCACCCTATTAACATCGGAGTCATCCCCACGCTGCACACACAACACACCCTGGCAGCATGAGCTCATGAAAGCGCTGATGTCACCTTAATTATGCGGAAGACATACTTTTCCCCCCCTCTCTCTTTTTTTCGCATCTTTTATCTGCACGGTTCTATTTTTCAAGGTTAAGTGGGCGTGTCTAACTAAGCCCCCGTGTGTTTTGAATCGCGATGAAACTGAACGCGTCTGGTCTGCGATTGGAAACGCGGTTAAAAATGTTCGGAGATTAAACCCATTGAGATGATGGCCATTAGGGGCCGCTTCCGAAGACTCATCCGGTGGCGCGGCGGCCGTGGCCCCGATGTCCTGTTGTCTGTCTGCCGTCCCAAGGACGTCCGTCCACGCCCATGCACAGCTGAGGAACGGCTATACAGTCACAATGATTAGCATGCAATAAGTTGGCACAAGGGTGTTTACACTATCAGGTACAGAACATACAAGTTGGTTGGTTGCATTGCCAGAGAGTAATAACTCTGCAATATTTTCAGTTGAATGATGAAGTCGGATGAGGAGCATGAAGCGGTCCAGCATGTTAAACAGCTGGGTGCACGGTTGGGCTTGGAGGAATCCAGAGTTGATGTGATAATGGAACGGGTTTTGTGTGAGATGGACGGTGAGCGGCGGACAAAAATTGTGCGGGTGTCTGCAGTGTGCAGGTTGATGCAGTGGGTTTGGAAGGTTCTAAGGGCGGCCATAGTCAGCGTCGTACTTTTTGCCTTCCTGTACTTAATATTGGTGTGCCATAATCCAACTCAGAAGTTTGTAACGAGGCACACGCAGAGTCTCATATATCCGGTGATGCGTTGGGTGCGATTTTTCAGTTTGCCTGTTATTAACAGGTACCCGTTTATGACTGGTAAGTCCTCTTGATGTCTGATAACTATTTGCATTCCCATCCCCTTTACTTACCGGTACTATACTCATTGCTTCCAGATTGGTATGAAGAATCGTGTCTTGTCTCCAATCCGTACTTCCGCATATTGGACTTGGATTGTTGGCCTTGCCAACAAGTCAGAGATGTTGTGGAATTAACAGGACTTAAAAACTTTTCAGAATACTATTATCATAGTGGAGTGCCATTTGTAGCTAAGGTATGTGTAATCAATTTTTCATTCCCGATATAATTGAGCCTTCACTGGTTATCTTATCTGGCATTGGTTATAAAAATGTAATCTGGGTTAGTGGGACACGATATGAGACCAGCAGTGTCTCTTTAGTTCGTTTATATACTGGTAAAAGCTGACAGTCTGCTGTGATAATTAGCAAGAAGAACTTACCCATTGTGCCTGCAATGGAGGGAAATGAATTGAAAGAAATTGCTTTGCTACAAGCCAAAATGACTAACTGATTTTGCATGACTGTTGCCTTTAACATGTATCTGTCACTTGACAGGATGTGAAGCAGCAGGAGATAAACTTTGAGAGTCTTAAGGAGATGTACATATCTAATTGTAATGATATTACAAAAGGAGCCCCAAGACTTAAATCAAGTGATTCAGATGTATCAACAGTAGAGGACCTGTTCTTATCAGAATCAGGTCAAAAACTTATATTACAAGATGATTTCCATGTTCAGTGGTAAGCGTTTCCATATTTCTTGCAAACGAGAAGTTTATAAAATTACATGATGTTTGCAGGAAAATTAATCGAGCCATTGCAGTTCGAGTTGTTCGGAAGGTCTTTCAGAGACCATATTTTATTCCCAGTGACACAGAAGTTTCAATTCAAAGGTACATTTATATAGACGGACCCAAATCAGAACAGTACACACTGGTAAGTCATGTCAGTGTTTTATGAGTTTGCATTTAATTTAATCAACTGAAATAGCCATTGACAGAGTTTGCAAATGTCTGGGTGGCCCAAGGAACTGGAGAAAGGCTTATTCTGTTGCTGCCATCTCAAGAGTGCAAGAAATTTTGTACCGTTGTCTCAATTGTGCTTCAGCCAAGAGACGTTTGTAAGTTTTACGAAGGGGATTCAGGATTGATAAATCTCTGATATGGCATTTTCTCTCTTCCTTTTTTAGTGTTTTACAACTGGCAGTTTTGGAGACCCAAGTCACTCCCAGTGGACTACAAGAATATCAGTATAACTTACGTGGGATCTTTTTATTAAAGAATCCAATGACCTGATGCCAAATATTAAATGTAATTGAAACAAAAAATTAAGTTGTAAACTATATAAAAGAGACATATAGTGAGGCTGAACTAAGGTTCTGCATATATGGCCAAGTACTTTTATTAATGCATACCAGAAGAAATCTTGTGTGTTACTTATTTTGCCAAATGAATTAATTTTGCTAGGCTAAATGTTTTTCTTACGAACACATGTTTGTACTGCACTGTTTATAGGAATAAAAGGAATAAGAAAATGTTCAAATTAATAACATGTGCCTCTAATTCCCTACTTCCTTATTTGCATGCACCACCTTTAGGCTATACATAGGCCTGTAAGTTGAGAATGAGATACGGGTAACGTCACTAATCTTCAATTGTTAGTTTTACTGGTCCTTGCCATTGTGGCATCAGTACCCATGTTCTGATGTCATTATTGTACAATTATTATAATGATACCCTGAGAATTCAGTTCACTTTTGATCAGGATTGGAAAGCAATAAATACAGGCGAATTTTTTAAAAGCACATGTTAGTCCATGACAGGGCCAGGCAACACTATGAAAACTCTCCTATACACAATCAAGAGAATTATCATCACAACAGGAGTGATTATATTTCTTCAAATTAGAAGACATTTTACCTGCAGCTATTACAGCACCTATGCTGTCTCGGAGGTTATTTCTTTGGACGTTTGCATTTAAAAAATTAGGCTATAAAAAAACAAACCGCTTGTTTTCTTTCTCTTCACTACAGTACCCTTCTACATACTATAATATGAAACGCCCATCAAAATCACACATGTTAGTAATAAACAGTATGCACATGCATGGCAGGAAGGTCGTTAGTGCAATACCCATGCAATGAGCCAATTAAAAGTTCATCTCTTAATTAAGGGCAGAGAGAGGAAGAGAGTGGAAAAAAAAATCCCCTTACGTCGAGTGACGTCCGAACGATGTAGATAATGGGAAGGGTGCCATGTGGACTCACAGACTCCTATACATATTCCACTGGGTTTAGGCCGAGTAGGTAGTGCTTCAAAACATCACGTGAGTTGTGGGACCACCAGCTGAAGCGCACTACTTGCTGCATAGTTACAGAGGAGAGCAGACAACGGAGGAGGAAAAGAGAAGCTAGGTAAGTGAGGCCTTAGAGCTGTGCTTCGAAAGACAAAAATGGGCTTGGCTCATTTCCAGTGCGATATTTCGTGAAGGTCAAAGTAATTCGTAGTTATAGGCTGTCTTTTGGGTCGGGGCGGACTTACTGGCCATTACTTGTACTTTTGAAGTCTTGCTGTCGTTACCGGTACGGCGGTACTGCAACGGCCTTACCGCGAACTATCAGTCATACCTTGGAAAAAGGGACTTGAAAAATAATTATATGCACGCCGAACCTATTTTTGCAAAGGTATCGCACTCCCAAAGTGCAATAGGAAATTCTAAGAACAATCTTTGGATTATTTATCCCAACAAGCAGTTTGTAAAAAGTCACAAGAAATAATATTTGTTGCTGGGGTAAACAACAGTGTTCAGCATTGCTCCAAATATTTATTATTCTACATGAACCAATTTTTGACGTGATTTGTTGGTTGTGGTATTATCGTAATATACTGGTGATATGAAAAGCCTTTGAAATTTCTGACACTTTGACAGAAAGGTTGAGATGGTGTGGCTCTAAATGTCAAATGTCATGCAGATAACTCGGAACAGTAACTGTATTTCTGGGATGAATGCTAACCACGTGCCCGCGCACATTTTAACGTTTTGCCTAGTATTTGCATACAAACTAATTATGCTCATACGCACGTAAAACTACCTGCAATCAGTAAACTACATAACTGAGCACGTCATTTTCAAGTTCATCACCAGTTCATGACGATTCCGGAACATTCGTAATGCCTTATCTCCTTACATTGCAAATGCAAAGATTAGATAAAAGCGAATCATCTGGTGACATCGACGATTAGCAATCCAATCAGCTCATCCAAAATCCGAATATTTCCAGTTCATTTTGACTTATCTACGGAAACGATCCAAAATGTACTCAATTTTTTTCACGTATTTTTGAACCGAATTTTTCAAGTCGGAATGATTTTTTTTTTTCGTACATCGCGCCATACAATAGTCTTAAATGACGTCACTAGATGGCGCGAAAATGCAAACTACAGCAGCGCGCAAAAATCAGCAATGTATTTGCAGAATGCGAATATATTGCAATCGACACATGGCTTATTCCTCGACGTCGACCCAGCCAGTGTCGGTTCCTATCAAAACAGGTGATGTAACACACGTTGTGGCATTCAAAGATGGCCGGACCGACTGCATGAAATATTTTGTAGTGTTTGGTAATATGTTATTGCTCATATTGTATGTTTGCAAATTCAGATGCATATGCGATGAATTGTAATGCTCAGTTCATTGCAGTTGGGAGTGTGAACGATGCATACTTCAGGAGGAAACAGCAACAAAGCCGGACTGAAAGCACGGAATAAGTATGTCGACGCTGCGATTGATCTCATCGCCGGATCAGCCGGTACGTATCGCTTGAACAACAATGTACTAGTTAAACTCACCATCTTTTTTGCAAATAGGTGGAGCTGCTAATGTGTATGTTGGTCAACCACTGGACACGGTGAAAGTGAAAATGCAGACTTTTCCCAGTATGTACGCAGGGATGGTCAATTGCTTCAAGAAAACACTGCAGCGAGATGGGATACGTGGCCTGTACGCTGGTACGTTACCTGCATTAGCTGCTAATGTTGCGGAAAACTCAGTCCTGTTCGCTGGATATGGCGCGTGCCAGAAGCTGCTGGCGCACTTCGGGGGAAAGAGAGTGGAGGACCTGAGTGCCCTTTGGAATGCGTCGGCTGGATTCATGGCTGCTTTCCTCTCATCGTTCACGCTGTGTCCGACAGAGCTGGTAAAATGCAGGCTTCAAGCTATGAGGGAGACCAGTTTGATGGCGTCAAGTCAGGTGCAGACCATTGGTCCGTTTGGCCTCACCAGACAGATCCTCAAGGCAGAGGGTGTCCCTGGTTTGTTCCGGGGGCTTACGTCTACATTTGCCAGGGAGATGCCAGGGTATTTCTTCTTCTTTGGAGGCTACGAGTTGAGTAGGTCCATGCTTACACCAAAAGGGAAAACCAAAGATGAAATAGGTGAGAAAATGCTACACGCTGTACTGTACAACTAAAATATAATAATTCAGCCAGTTGTGGCCTGAATACTAATCCAGAGAAAGAAATTAGGATGTGTCAGTAGTTTTTATTATGCTCTCCAGGACCTGTTCGGACCATCATCGCAGGAGGAATAGGAGGGATGACGCTGTGGGCCATAATTTTCCCAGCTGATGTAGTCAAATCAAGGATACAGGTGGCAGGATCGACTGAAACTATGCGGAAAGTAATGACTGAAATCCTGCGAAAGGAAGGCAAGTAGCAATTGACACAGTGACGTCTACGTTGTTTAATGGATCGCTTATTATCACCATGGGCAAGGGTAATGGGTAGGAATTTTGTGGATATCTAGAGCCCAATGAACTGTTCTGGCTGGCATTGCTACTGTTTAGTAACTAAGTAGTAGTGAACCCGTTGCCAAATTTTGGCAACACTTACTGTCTTCCTCCACTTGGACGTAGTACGATAGGCCCCTACCAGTTGGTGCATAGACACTCCCTCTGCACACTATTGCCACTCTGGTACAGTGTTGGTCATATATTGAGGCAACTGCCAGTGACATTTTCCAATGCGGCAGAAGAAGGAAGCATGGGCGAGCTAGATTCCTTCTTCTGCCACTTCGAAAAATGTCGCTGGCAGTTGCCTCGATATAATTATGACCAGCACTGTACTCTCGGGGAAAGTAGTACTACATTGGTGATGAGTTGGTGATTTGCTGTTGAAAATGATTAATTGCAATTTTTTTTTTCTTCCAGGTGTTAGAGCACTTTACAATGGCCTGTTTCCCACTCTGGTACGAACCTTTCCGTCAACTGGAGCACTCTTCTTGGCCTACGAGTACACCAAAAAAGGGTTGGAAGCTATTGCATACTGAAAATTAAGGATATTTTTTTTAGCAAGATACTTCAAGTATTATGTTATGTTGTCACTGTTCTTGTGTTCACTGCCGGCCAGTCACATAGATCTGTTAAAAATAAATATCCCACTGTTGTTATAAAAACTGGTTTATTAGTGCTTACGAAATCAGTACTCCAATATCATGTGATAGTGTGATACAGTTTAAGGCATCTACAGATATTTTAAAAATTTGACAAGAGAATATTGTGCATTATAATACCAGACTCAACAATGTAGTCCAAAATGTCAGTCATATGAAGTGATTGTATCACAAAGGTGTCACATCTGATATGGCACATACCCTGTTTCCAATGTATCATTTATACCTGCATTGCATATATTTTTGCTAGTCGAATATTAATACAGGTAGTTTTAATTATTAAATAATAAATGCCTTTAAGTAGGAGTAAGTGAGCAATAGTGAGCTGCCCTTATTTTCGATTCGTTGATAACATCCTGAGAAATGCAACCAACAGCATGTGAGAGCCTTCATCATATTTGTCTGGCAGACAGATTTGCAATATAATTGCTATAGTTAATGTCAGTTAAATGCTACATATGGCTAAGGAGGAAATTCTGTGATACACTTCCTGTTCACAAATGCTGATAGAAATGTACGGCAAATATCATCGGCCCTACAGATCTGCAGATATCAAAATCCATGGGGGAGACGGAGTGGCGCCGCGGTAACGCGCGCGCCCACGGAAGTTAAGGTCCCGGGTTCAATCCCCACCCGGGGTTCCCACCTTCTTTCGTGGAGAGTTGGGCCATCTCTGGCTTCGTTTCGGGTGGCAATTTCCGATAGACTAAGCCACCCGGGGGAGTTCACAAAATGACGATTAGAGACATTGCACTTGCACTTTGAACATCCCTGGAGTACACTAATTAAGATCTTCTTAAACTCGCTCCAAAAAATCAAATTCCAATGGTGGTAACCCACCCCCCCTAAGGAGTAGCATAACTCCCCCCGTGGGGTAATGAAAAAAAAAAAAATCAAAATCAAAATCCATGTACGCGCAAGTGTATGGCATAATAATTTACATGCATATAATTATACTATGCGCATCCTCCCATGTTCTTTAAATCATATCTAGATCTGTGATAACTCGTACCTAATACAATGTAAATGCAATGTAAATAGTTGTACTGCAGGGGTTGAAATATTCTGCTGCAAAGGTGTAATTTGCACTCCAAAATTGTTTTCTGCACTCCAAACTGAACCTTGGAGTCTAAACATTGCACTGAGTTGGTCCTACTTTTTAATATGGATAAACCCAGTATTTAAAAATTAAACCTTCTGAGTAAGTAAATTGTACACCAGATGAAAGTCTGGAGTGCAAATTTTGCACCTGGACAAAAAATTTAAGATTCGACCCCTGGTACTGCGCATGTAATGCATAGCAAATTCAAGTTTTGCTTTTTGAAAATGCATATTTTCTTTTCTGAATATTTTGATACGCTGTTGGATGAATCCGCTGATACAAAACCTGTGGGTAAGGAAGTTAGAGAGTAACGAGTGTAGGTGTGTGCATCAGATTCTTGTCACTTCAGCACACCCTTGATTGCAAATGGGTAACCAAGTAGGACATGCTGTAGTATTTGCCAAAACTTTTAACCTAGAAAGCAGGAAAATCTTCAGTGACAGGTGTAAAGGCACTATTATATTGCTTTCTAGGTGAATACTTATGCTGTGATGCTGTGCGGCTAGGAATGGATGTGTGTTTTGATCGCTTTGTATATCCAGAATGTACTCGGTGTAATTACATTCTGGTTAAAAATTGTGCTGTTGGGTTTACACACAACCTGAACAGTCATCATAGTTATTAATTATTGCAATACGGCCAGTCTGTTATGAATCACAACAGCATGATGGCCAAGGTGAAAAATTCTTGAACCTGAGAAACTACTCTATGTAACTGTGGAACCTGAACTGCCAAGTTTTAATCTCAAGAATGGCGAGTAATGGAAGGCAATTGGATATGGGCCAAGTTAAGTCAGTTTATGAGGGGCTGATAGTGCATTGATGGAAGGGAAACGTATATTGCTGTCATGTAGACAATGCTTCGCACCCTGTGACATATTAACCTAATACCAAGGATAATCTCTATTGCTCCTAAGCTTCTAATGCAGTATTCTCTTGGGGATCCTTTTACTACCAAGCCCTCTCTCAGTCAGTGATCAGTCAGTCAATATTTCACATATCCCAAGTTTGAGATAAATCTGCCAAGTAGGCCCTGTACCATCCTACTCATGGTATCATTGTGCTTCACCCCTTCCATTCCTTATGTCTTTGATTATTATTTTTGGTGTGAAGGAGTGTGGTACTGTATTACTTTCAATAATAACAATAATAATACTGTCGTGGGGAGTTGAAATACTCTAGAAAACCTGAGAATGTGTGTTATTACTACAGCCAGTCATATCCACCAACATTCAAAAATGTCCATCCTGGTATACTGGCTGCCTTGATATCCTCAAGCAAGCCATGAGGAATGTTTGAGTAGTTATCTGGCACCACTGCCTTTCCACCAGCCAAGTATCCAGCCCAGAAGCTGTACGTTCCTTGCGAGACCACGGAGTGATTGCAAGCAGCCAGGGTGGCCAAGTCCACATGTGGCTTACCATCCCTGCCGACCCACACCGCATCCTCGTTGGCTGGTGCAGTCACATACCTCATGGCCCACCTGGCATCATCACTTGTTACCACAAACACCTTGTTCAAAGGTACCTCCTGGCGGATCAGCGACATGGCCCTCCTGAAGTAGTCCTCCCCAGCAAGTACACCATTCTTGGTCTCACGCAACCAACGAGCATAATCAGTGCGACGCACATGTATGCCAACATAAGTTGCGTTTTTCCTTCCAAGTGCACGGAGTGTGGATTGTGCGATGGAGGACAAATCTGGTCTGTAGAAGGAAAGAATTATTGGAGACAGGAAAATATTATCACCACACTTGTACTAATGGAAATGAACTAATTAGCTGTAATAAGTTAATTTTGTCACATTTTGAGCAAAATTTTCCATTGGCTTAACTGATGTCATCTATAATGTTAGGCAACTCTTAGGATGAGTCTGTCCCTAGAGTTTGAGCAACTATAAAGTTTGCAAAATAAATGGCCCAGGAGAGAGATCAACTCTCTAATGAAAAGAGAGGACATACCTGAACTGAAACTCTTCCATGAGTTCACTCCTGTACTGATGAAACAGAGGCACTTCTGTAGGAAACCCATCCAAAATCACTCCAGTCGTCTTGACCTCCTTGACAAAATGGGCTGGCTTCTGCAGAAATTCTTTGACCTCAACTTTAGTCCACTTGCCTGGACATGCCAAGGTCTCTCCGAGTGTCAGCTTGGGGAAGATCTCGACTAACTTTCTCCTCATGTCTGGAACCAGGGCTGCCTGGAGGGAAAACCTCTTAGCCACTGCCCAGAGGGTGGCATACTGAGACATCAGGTTTCCCAGCCGACCACCATTTGACACGCTGATAATTCCAGATCCTGGTATGTTTGGGTCGCATTTGACTGCTGTTCTGCTCTCTAGATCATCCAGGTCTATTTTTTCTGGGAACCTTTGGAACAAGATCACGAGGTACACGGTACCAATACATACACCCAGTGCTATTGTCTTGATCATATCCCTGTTCCTGTTGTGCATCATTTGAAAATGGAAGGCTACGCAGCAGCTGTCAAGTCTGACATCCTGAAATGCCAATAGGGTGTTAGCACTATCTGCCCCCTTTTTAAGGACAAGCACAGCACACTTGTTATCTTCTAGATAATGGCGGTTGAACACTCTGGCCGATAAAGATGCTGCCTTTCTGCAGTGAAGCAGAGTCAAATATAGAAGGAGTCATAAATTTCCTGTGTTAGATGTAGTCCACAGTGTACAGTACACAGCATGCAATATGTAGGCCCGAATATGTGCTTTAATTGCAATAAGCACTTAATGTATCTGTAAAGATTGAATTTTGAATCCATATTTTGTCTAAATGACATTTACTCTGAACTGTGGTAGTGTAGATCAGTAAGACAATTGCGCATGTCTAGGTATCAATATTTATGTGTATTATTAATAATCTATGTATACTTTGTACATGATGGTATGATACCATACCACTGATTTGAAGATAAGCCATTATAATAGCAGACTGTATATAATTAAGTAATGCTGAAGCCCTTAAATAAACAGAGCATACTATTTAGCAGTCCTATATCATCGACGTCCCTTCCGATAAAGTTGGAAAAAGTAGCCTACTTAAGCACAGCCACTAAAAAGTAGGCTAAGTTCACCTGCAGGTCAAAACTCTTGTAACTGAAACTATTGAAACACAGCCACTTTTTATCTCTCCGATATTGTATGACCATTGGTGGAGTTCGTTTATCTCATCGGGGTTTACCTACTAAATATGGTGTGTTTCCAACCAGAACCGATAAGTACCGTATACACTGCAGAAAAACTTGATAAAATACCTCTATCATAGTGTAATGAATTCAGTAGGCCATGAGTTATTAACGAGCTTTTTATAATATAGCTAACGTATTAATCATATGCGATTTTTTCTTCTCACACCTTGAAATCGATAAAATCATGGTATCTAAGCAAATGCTTCGGAAAGCACACTGTACTGCACATCCATTGCAACCACGATTGCAACACTAATTTGTCACGTAACCATTGATTAGAGTCAATATAATGCAATCCACCTAACTGTAAGCATGCAGTATATTGTTATGCAAGACACGAATCCTGCACATGTTCCTGTCCAAGCATCCGCTGAACTGTTCGATGTGCAGAAATCGTTAGCGTGACTATATAACAGGCTCAATTCCCATTGATAAAACAGTAGAGAGTCCTGTCGCAGTATACAGGGTCATTCACTGCCCAAGTCAACAGTCTGTGACCAATCCCACTTGGACTTTCAATTCCCTTGAAAATTCAAGTGGGACAGGTCACGGATTGTTCCCTGAAGTGACCAGTTTACAGGACATACTTCTCTGTTATACACTTAGTAATATAAATTAATCCAACTGATCATTTTTGGAAAAATTAGTTACAGCAATTTTTTCTTTTCCGAACTCCCTTTTGACCCTAGGTTTGTAGATGCAAGGGATTAACCACTTCGGTACTCAGGTGTACACCTACAGTGGTACTCCCAGTTACTCTTTGGTACTCCTTGGTACTACTTTGAATTAAGGTACTCCAATGTACACTTTACAGTTGATTGGTTAACCTCTAGTTAGATATTTTAGAGTATGATAATTTACGTCAGTCTAGCAGGATTTTACACGGACTGAAATAATGGGGAATGAAGTCCGAAGTTTCGGCGAAATGTATGACGAATTTTCACATCCCTGGTCTTGAACATGGGAATAATAAGCAATGCACCTTTATAAATGCATGGAGCATAATTGAGTCGGTGAGAACTGCAAGGAAACAACGATTTTGCAATTATTTTGCTCTATTTCGGTTCATCGCATGTGAGAACATTGCAGTAGTCGTAATTATGAGATCATTTTTTTCCCAAGCATTTCGCTATTGGACTAGCGCATATTATGCAATAACCATGTGTCCCGGTCAGGTACCGGTACTGTACATGCCCACCCATAATAAACTCTACCTTGAAAAATTGCCTAAATCTCTAACAGCTCTACCAGACTTCAACACGCGTGTATATTACCTGACAGGTGTTAATGAGACGAAGCAATAAAAATGTCATACCTGGTGTCATGTCTACCTCCTGCAGAGAACTGCAGGCGGGAAAGTGTGCCACTGCGGATAGACTCCCGGCCTGCGAAAAATCTAAAACCCGGCAAGCAGCAAAGGGATCGAAGAAATGGATTATCGGAGGTGGAACCCAGTGGAAGTCAAACAAAGGGTGGAAAAAAAATAAAATCACAGCTTGTTCCTATACCGATAGAGTTAATTACTACCTACACAGCTTGTTAGGGGGTAATTAAAAATATAAGATCGTTACATTACGTGAGGTGCATGGTACGACAGGATCAATTACCTTAGTCTCGCGGGTGTCTCGAGGATTTTTTCTCGAGAAGACGTGTGTCCTTGTCATCCTTGACATGAAATCAAGGGAGTAGAAAAGGACTCTTGAAGGGAGTTAAAAAAAAGTTCTCTAGCATTTTATGATTGACTGGGTTCATCTCAACTTTCACATTACTGGAGATTTCTTTTCCACCGATCGGTGCGGAGTAAGACTATCGCTTCATGATTTTTAAATGTATTTTATCTTACAATAAAGAAATTGAAAAATCCGAAAAATCCCGCTTCCAGAAAATGTCTCCATTCATTATTCTTTATTACTGTCAACAATGGCTGTTTCAACGTGCAGCACAATTTTTAAAATAGAAAATGCTAAAACCTCATTGTACGAATGAAATCACTGCGGAATAATGTCAATGGAATATTTTTATGCAGGCAGATATGAAATTATGAATCAAATGAATGCACATAGCGTCATCAGAGCAGTGCGATAGTATTTTCTCCAACCTTGGCTACAGTGTCCAGAAACGTCCTTTGTGATTCCCTTGGATGATGCTAATTGGGAGAGAGTGTCAAAGGAGGGAATCTGAAGTTCGGAAAAAGTGAAAATGACGGATTCATCTGATTGCTCCTGTCCATACGTATATAAAGGGACGTATAATCCGATTGATTTCATTCAAACATTCACATGGACTCATCTGATATTAACTGATCAGGTACAGTCAATCTTTTTTTTAAGTTTTAGGTGTTTGAATAATTGGGATTAACTTTATTAATTTTTGGGTGTCAGCTGAGGCCATCAAGATAATGGTGCCACAAGTACGATGGGTGTTAGTCATTTTCCTCCTTTCGTGGGAGGCCAACTGGCTCTTGGTGGACTCGGTACCTGCAGACATTGCTCTCACCCGAGCCCAGCTGGAATCACCCTCTGAAGACTCAACGGGGAAACCACTAAATTCATCCAACTACATTTCCGATTATACTATTGGAAACAAATCTGCAGATCTGCTTCCAAACTCGACTGATCTGGCTCAAAATGCAACGGATAATGGTTCCAACAATTCGCCTGAAAATACACCTGCAGATTTAAGTGCATCAGGAAGTGCGTCATATGGAAGTGCATCTGAAGATTTAGAAGTGGCGGCCACAGGTAAGTGTTATTAATGGACAGCTGTGTCCAGACATGCTATTATTATTAATAATAACTCGTTACAGGTTATGGTGGTGGAAGCAAGAAGTATGGGAGCAACAAGAAGAGTCAGGGAAGCAAGGGCTACAATGCAGGCCACAATTCCAGTGGTGGCAATGCGGGCAAGAAAGGTTACAACAAGAAGGGAGGACACCACAACAGCCAGAATGGCAAAAAGGCCAGCAACAATCATCACAACAGCTATGGGAAGAAGGGTGGTAACAACTCCAAGTTCAACAGCGGTGGACAGAAGTACGGCAACCACAAGTCAGGCAAGAAGGGGCACAAATCTGCCAATTACGGACAACAGGTAAGTGTAAACGGATGGTACCAGGACACAAATGACATCAGCAATCACAATTATTCTTTAAGTAAATTGTGAATGAAAATTCTATGTGCACGAGTACCCAGCTACATCTGCTCAAATGTGATTTTTAACTTGGATTGTAACAGGGTAGCCACAAGAAGGGCCACAGCACCAAAGGCTTCCACAACATCAACCACAAGGATGAGTACTCGAAGCAGTCCAACTTCTACAACGACAACCACAAGAGCGGGCACCATTCCAACAAGGGAGGCTACAACAACCACCACAACGACCAAAATGGCAACAGCTTCAAGGGAGGCCACCACAAGGGAGGGCACAACAGCAACTACCACAAAGCAGGTGGAAACAAAAAGGGAGGTGGACACCACAGCAGCAAGAAGGGCAACAATGGAAGCTACGGACAGAATGGCCATCACGGGAACTACAAGAAGTATGGCAAGAAGGGAGGCCATGCCAAGAAGTATTCCAATGGCGGAAATGGTGGAAGCAGCTACAGCAGTGGAGGGGGCGGAAGAGGAGGGGGAGGAGGCGGAGGAGGAGGTGGTGGGGGTGGGGGTGGTTATGGTTATGGCATCTCGAGCTAAACTGTTACATTTTGTTGTTGCATATCTACATGTTAATAAAGTTACTATTCAATTACTGACATTTTCGAGTATGACTTCACCGATAACTCCACCAGCTGACATAATTCTACTGAAATTTTGCTTTGAAGACAAATATAATGGAACAGTGAAATAATTAAGACCGCACGAGAAATTATGCATGGAAAAGGAGAAACATGCAAATCCCACTGTAAAAGCCCAAAAATACTTGTAATCCATCTTTCAGTCATAATGTGAACCTTTATTTCAGCTTCTGTGATCCTGCCACTCTTATTACACTACATAAAATAAAGTAAAATAATTTATTAAATTAAAGGTGCAAAAATATAAAAAAACATGTGGCTAGGCTATATTTGTGTATATCACACCATGGACGGATATAGGTAAAGGTAAAATATAGTGATCTTTTAAGGCATAAGAATTACTGCTTGAGGAATATGGCTGCCCCTGTCTGTATCCACTTGTTCCTGTCTCCTGAATAAGGCATTTTAAGGCTGGTCACTGTTCTTTGTCTCTCAGCAGTGAAGTACAGTGGAAGGGATATGGTTTCCCTGTGGTGGTCCAAACCTTGACTCTCCTGAAACAGCAAACAAATAATGCATCTTGTTAGTGAGTCTAACATGTTCACTAACCATATGCATGTGACAGTTTAAAGACAAAATATACTCCTCTCATGCCCCAGTCACATGCAAATAAATACGCCGTAGTTCTCTAATATGAAAAAGGAAATGCAGCTTACCTGCGGTACCCAAGCAACGAGACAGATGGGCAGAGAGGTAACACTAGAGGATTCCTCTGCATTAGGTACTAACTGGTTCCCATCGAACCCGCACCCTTCAAGCTGCAGACCACTCAAGCCCACATACAGCTTGGCTGCACTCCCCACGCTCTTCCCCCACCAGCATTCAAACCGCAAGTCATCCATGGCCAGTCCATATTCCCTAGTTGTTTGCTGCTTCAGTGCGGACAGAAAAGTGTCAGGATGAAAAAGGTTGGATATGTCATAATTCTCTCCCTTTGCTTTTCCCACATTCCAGGACTGGATGGCCACTGCCTTGGCCATGAGTGTGCGGAGATAAAGCATGGGCTCCTCTGGGGACCCCTCCCAACCCTTCTGCCACAGATCTGGTGTCTCTCCTCGCAGCAGGTCTGTAGCCAGCTTTTGGATGTCTGCATTTGGTGGAGTTGTGCCGCGTATGACTCGGCTCAAGGAAGCCAATGAGCGATGTACTGACTGCACCTGGGCAGCAGCCCACAACTGCTCACGATGAATGAATGACTTCAGGGGTGCTTCCTTGGGGTTCTCGGCTGATGATATCTGTCAAGTGTAAAATCACATTGAAAATATCAGTGACACCGTATCAATTGTTACATAAATATTTTCAATATTTGAGGCTAAACAGCACTAGAGGGCATACCTTAGCCTGTATTAGATTGACCCCTTGATTCAGTTTCTTCCACAAGTTGAGGACTGGAGAGAGCTCTGCTTGCCAGGTTTCTCGGTCAAATCTCTGCTCTCCTTCCTTCTCTGCTCCTGCTGCACTTCCACTACCTGCAACCCTCCTGCCGACAGCTCTGAGCTGCCCCACAACCTGTGTACTAGCCACCTTCTGCCATGACCTCTCCATGTTGAGTGGCAGTCCAAAAAAGTCTGGTCTGTCGTGGTCAGGCATCCCTCTGAGAAGATCCTGGTAGTCCTGGTAGGATGACGACTGGGGAAGGACAATCCCTGACGAACCTCCCAGCTTGGATCGACCTGCCCCTGCCCCACCGGACAAGGCGGTTGAGTTGAAGAACTCATGCAGGTATGAACCCAGAACTCGAGAATCATATTCATTATCCACACGCCCGCCATATATTGCCTGCTCGTAGAGTCCATGAATCACGTCCCACTTTATGGGCTTGTTCCCTGGAATGACATAAATCACACTTTAATTAAGCTTCGTTCTCTTACATTATCATAAAAGAACAAAACATTTTCTTACAATTTCCGTAAAATTAATATAGATTTCTAGAATCTACATTGTAAGAACAAGCCACAACTAACCAAAAAGAAGCTGCTATCACTTTCAAATGCATGTAACCCTGTCCAAAGTTGGAACATATTGCAAAGCCACTTACTAGATCGCTGGAAGAGATGGTCAAGTATTTCCGAGGCAGCCCTGAGGTCAGCATCATTGAACTCATAAAACTTGCACCATCCCTGTGGGATGTAGGTCCTCCTCTCCTGTACCACAGCATGGAACCAGGCCAAAGCAAAGAGAGACTGCGCCCTTGTCACGTTGTTGTCCTTTCCTATGTACTCTGGCCGCCAAGCATTGTACGTCCTTTCCAAATTCTTTTTGATTCCTTGGGGTGCTTCGTATGTCACCTTGAGGCATGATTGGGCCAGCACAGGTGAGAATCCTGGGTGCTGCTGGGATGTCAGCCACAGGCGAAAGTTTTCATTTGGAGATACCAGTGACTTGATCTCCTTTTCCAGGATGGGAAGCCAGAAGGTGACCAGATGCAGGTTCTTCAGGCACACCCAGTGACCCACCGTAGCAGCCAAACGCAACTTCTCCAGGGCCTTTTCTGCCTGCCCTTGGCCCATGGCCACCTCGTGGTACTTATCTGACCCAACAACTGACTCAGCCAGCTCCCTCAACTCCTCAGATGGGTCGGCTCCACCACCCTCTGAGGTCATCAGGAGAATGGGCTCCAAGGCAACTGTCTCATCAAGAAGTCCCTTAAGGCTCACAGCTTGAAGGACCAAGCTCCGTACACCCAAAGCCTTCTTGGCAAAAAGGGTCATGGCAGACCTGAGCCGATCTGGGCGCAAAGCTTGCACTAGAAGAACCTGCTGGAAGAGGGTCAGCTGCTTCGAGGCATGAGGTGGGAAGTCCTGCTCACACTGGTTACTCCGGCAGAACGGAGACCATCCATCTGAGTTGTCCAACTCCAAAGCCGAATAAAGGGAAGGGAAAGTTGACTGCACGGTGGAGAGAAAGTGTTTGTTAGTAAAGGACAAATCAACTTCCAATTCATTTTCATGCACAAATTGTTGACACCCCCTGTTGAATGAAGCAAGTACCAAACAAACCAATCACGCACTATACCTTAAGCAAAGACACAGCCAGAGTCCTGTCTGCGTCGATCCACTTTGGCAGCCCAATTCTGGCCTCAGATGAATCCAGCTTGAAGTCAGTCACCAGCTGGCCTGTGAAAGCTTCCCACTCCTGAAATATTGAAAAAGAAAATAAAGATGAGCCCAATAGAGAGAAATGAATGCAAATATGCTGCATTGGTGATGTGGCATTTCCAGACTCACATTCTTTCCAAACATATCCGGATACATCCCATGCACCATGTGAAGTGCAAACATGATGCAATCAGCCTTAAAGAGTGATCTAGATATGTACTGGAACACTAGGTCCTGGAGTGATTTTTGTAGTGTTTGAATCCTCATTTCCGTCGAGCTGCCATCCTTTTGAAATGCGACAAGGAAAGAAAATATTAGTAGAGTCAAGATGTAAATTTTCCCAGACCATTCAGGCCGTTAGGTTGGATTTAATCATGTCTAAACTACTGTTTTACTAACATGGGGTGTTCTCAAGGCTTTCTCAAACAGGCGCATAAACGATCCCAAAGAAAACTGGTACATGTTGTTCGCTTTTGCCAGGTCTCCAATCACAAAGAAAAGCCTGCTACCAAATTCAGCCAAGGGCAAGTAGGAGTCCCTCTCCTGATCCACGGTCTTCTGAACAGTCACAGACTCAGAAAGGGCATGAGATATGGCATTGCTGCTTGCTTTTGCCTTGTTCAGAGAGCCCACCAACTCCTAGAATTTAATCATAGTTGCAATTAATATTAATCCCATTTATCATGTAGTGCATATCCTCATGTTGTCCAGTCAATTATTATAAATGAAATCATATGAGCAACTGCCCTGTGTCTGTTTGTATACATCTTACGATACAAAAAACTTCATTGAATGTTACACTGAATTTTACATTTAAAAATTGCAACTGAAAAACATGTTAGGAATAATATCACATATGGTTAAGTGATACAACCTTGTTTTCCAGGATGTTCCCCTGTGCATTCGCAAGCTCTTGGAGCAGTGCCTCGCCCAACTGATCGAGCTGAATCTTCAAGTCTTCCTCCTGTTTCAGAAGTTCATTCTTCCTCACCTCTAGCTCAGGTTTTTCATGCTGCAGGGCTGCTGCCAAGAGCTGAATAAAAAAAATAAAAAAAAATCACACGCATAATTTATTAACTGCATGTTCAACATGTGAATAGAACAAGTGACCTCCTCTATGGACAGGTATAAAATACATCAAAATCAGTTGGAATTCGGCAGTATATGGTCAACCCATTCAATTGTAGCAATGTATAAGACATTGTTTCTAAGATTTATGATAGATTACATAGTGTGAGCATATTTCGCATAAAATGTAACTGACCTGGCCCCTGAGACCTGTCCTTGTCGTTGTAAAGTTCACCAGAGTAATAACAGCAGCTGCTTCTGGCGGGAGTATTGGGTTTGGGTTACGGGTGGTCAGGTACATCCTGAAGTCAGAGTTATGGTCAACCAATTTGTCTCCGATTTGAACCACTTCCCTCAGGCCTACAATCAAGATAATGCGCATGGAATTACAACCATCTTCTCTTCTGCAGTGTTATGTCACTTCACTTTGGGAACATAAGCCTGTCTCGATATTAAATATGACTGTTTTTCACCTGCACTTATTCTTAGAAAATGAACTACAGTACTTGTAAGATTCAATGGTTACACACCTTGTGGCTGCAGGTCTCCTCTGAGAAGAGGATAGAGCACAGGGGCCAGAGAATCGACTTCTTGAATGATGAGGACTTTCCCAAATCTGACAGAGAGCTCCAGAGTGGTGGAAAACTTCTCGTCCTGTTGGGTGGTCACTTCCACTGCCTTCTCCTTCAAGCTCTCCTTCAGCCACTCTGTGGCCCTTGATGATGGGTCAATCAGGAATGGACGCAGGCAAGTCTAGTGAGAAGCAGAGTTGCACGTGAGAGAGAGTATTATATAACCACCTAAGCACACATCACATAATGCACATTTAAAAAAACTGATTCAGATACTTTACCCCAGCATCCATATCTGCAATCTTTGATAGCATGAAAAAGAGAGAAAGTAATAAAGATATACGATTTACTTGTACATTTGTGTAGCTTTATGTAAGTGGAAATGTCTGCTCATGTTGTAAAAATGGATCAATTAAAATCAACCAGTGATGGTATTTATTACTTTTTTTTCACTGTTACCTAAATTAATATCCCTCAGTTACGATGCAAATGCTTGAGAATCTTATGAGCCTTGAGTTACAACATTAGCACTAAACATGACAATAATTGTTGAACATTTAGATCTACTTTAAAAAGATACACAAAATAAATACTGAATTAATATTCATATCTACATCTGGTTCAGAACTTAAATAAAATGTACTTTAAAACAAAAACATTTCCTACGGAACAATCGTCCTTTGTGGCATACCTGATGCACCACAACAGCATTCTCCAGTGACAGCTCATCAGACGGAAGCCCCTGAGTCTGCCACTGCATCATCTGTCTCTCTGAGCTGAGGAATTTCCTGACGTCAAATCCCTTAGAAATATTGACCATTTGTGACCAACTTTTCATCATGTCCCTCCTGACATCCTCCGGGCTCTCCGACAAATAGGAGACAAATGCGCCAGCCAGAAGAGAATGTGCAGGAAGCTCCTTCAGGTCCCTTCCCAACTCTTCAGCCAGCTCCTTCCACCTCTCATGCTCTTCTGACAGTTTTCCCACTAGACCTTCGGCATTCCCCAACGTTTCTTTAGCCCGAGACAAGCCCAGCTCAATTTCTGCTGCCTCTTTCGTGTGTTTGTTCAGCTGATTTCGCAGTGTTGCCACAGTCTTGTCTACATCTTCCAAGCCAGAGCTCAGGCGATCTATTCTGTCTTCAGCTACCTTCAAGTTTCTTTGTACAGATAGAAAAAGCATCCCATAAGTGATCTTTTAAAAAATCATATCATAGCCTACATGCAGGGCTTTGCTGGGGAGTCACATGATGACAATTGGCAAAAAAATTAAAACAAGACAACGACAAAGTACAGGGCAATATATTATTATGCTTCAAAATAGGTAAGCCCTTATTGCAAAGCTTGCTTGCATTTATCCTCATTACTTGATTTCATTGCAGGTGAATAGTGCTATAAACATACCTCTGAAGCTTGGATTGTTCCTTTTCAAGGGGTTTGATCTTCTCCAGCACAAACGAAAACTTGACATTAGCCACTACCCAGGATGCCAAAGGTGCAGCAGCTGCCGATGCTCGTTTAGCATTAGTTGGATTGAATGAATCCTTTCTCTCCGCCAAAATCTTTTCCACGGCATCCCTGCTCTTTGGATCAATAGTGCGGGCATCAAATGTGCGGATCTCCTCCTTGACACCTCTCTTTGCCAGGAAGGACTTCATGCTGTTCCAGGAGGTGTCCAAGATTCCCATTAGACACAAAACACCTTCTAGGATGTCCCGAATTACATCAGGGGGAGCACGAAGGGATCGTATCTCAGAGAGGGCCTCATTCTTTATGTTGCCAACAGCTGACTGAGCTGCTTTCACCAAAGGCTCTATCTCGGCAAGCTCCAAGTCAATCTCCTTCTTCCTGGATTACAAGAATCGCTTTGAATGAAACTAGCACAATGAAATATGAAATCCACGAGCAAAATACAAATGTAATGCACACAACCACTCTGCATGTTCTTTATAAGCAGAGGCAAAAGAGCAGGCACAGTTCATGTCACATGTTAACTGTTGGTGATTATTAATGAGTTGGAAGAGAAGAGTACCTCTCCATAAGTCTGTCATTCTCCTTCTCTGTGTGTCCTTTGAGGTCCTCCATTTGCACCTTCTGGGTGTTCGCATTCCTCATAGTCTCTGTAATCATCTCCAGGGCTGCATTAGCTTCTGCCTGCTTCTCTGCCAACTGCCGTTCCTTCACTATGGCCTCAGACTTTAATCTGTCCACAAGTTCCTTTGCTTCAGTCAGCTTTGCTACACCAGCCTGTCAAAATTCAAGCAGTCAAGCAGTAAGTTAGCATAGTCACTAATTACCATTAGTAAAATAAAACAATCTTACCAGAAACCTCTTCTGCTTCTGCTCAATCCCGGTCTTCCTATTGATGTATATTGTCATATAACTATGTATGAAGGACACATATCGACGAGGTGTGGCAAGGCCTGAAGACACACTCTGGTGTACATTGAGGAACCCTTCAATCAACTCATTACCTCCTGACACCTTTCTCCTGCTCTTGGCTGATGACGACAACATGTCAGACTTCATATCTCTGCAACAGTTGTAAAAATGAAAATTAATAACAATAATCTGCTCAGAGAAATGCATCTCACAAGCTGCATTGCAAAAATTGGGCACATGGAGCATAATCATTTCTGTTCCACGTACAGTGTACTACTGGACTCGTAACAAAACTGCTAACAATCTCCTTACTTATTAAGGAACATCATTGGCAGAATCCTCATGCTCTCTTGACTCCATCCTTCCAGCCAGTGAACAGAGCACTGCTTGTAAAATGCAGGGTTGCTCTCGCAATTCAGCACGAAGTTGTGGTTGGTGTAGTCCATAATCATGACGACATGCAAGAATCTGTGTACACCTGATGCCCAGAAGAATTTGTATGATTAAATGTTAGGCAGTTTTGAAAGAACAAAAAGCTTACGTGCTGCAAAGAAGGACAAGAGAGACCCAGAAAATCCCTCTTGAGAAGCGATGTCTCTCAGTGGAGATATTATAGGTTCCAGTTCTTCAGGTGTGTATAAACCAGGAATCTAAAATGACCAGTTTGGAGTAAAAAACTAAGCCCAGTATTACTAAACCCCTGTTTAACATACCTCGCCAGATGAAAGCAGGCTGTTGACCATATCTAGAAAAGCAATGTCAACAATCTGGTGATCCTCAAGCACCAGATACACTTGACTCCCTTCAACAGCAGCCATCTGGATAGCCTATTAAAATCAAGGGGGAAAAAATCACTGCGGCTGAAATTGCACCCTTGTCAGATTAGCTGTGCAGTGAAACTCACCGCCTTCAGGTCCACCTTAAACTGCTTCATCCCGTAGTTCTTCCCTGTCTTGAGTGTGTATATCTTGGCATCATGCATCAAGGCCACCAAGTTGATCCCAGATCTCCTCCCTACACCTGACCTCCCAGCAAGCAGCAAGGAACCTCCTGGTCGGGACAGCACCCTCTCAAAAGCAGCCACCTGATCTAGTACTTCTTTGATCACCACCAGTCCCATGTCCCTGCTCTCTCTGCCCAGCTGCGACACAGCCCTCTCCACAAGAGATTTCCAGTCAGCCTGGGACAGCCGCCCCAATGGCTTACCAAGCGTTACAAGGCTTGAGTTGTCAGAACTTGATGATGCAGCTCCTGGTGTCACATAGTACTCATCTGTACCAAGGGTGAATTATTAGAAGAAATTTTAAAATGGTCCAGTGCAGTGTGGGCATTTTTATCTCCACAAACTATGAGGTGATATGCATTACAAGGGTCCTGCAATAAGCTGGATTTGGACAGGTTATAAAGTGCAAATCAAAAGGAATGTGACTAGAAATGCATATGGACAATGCCCTAAAACAGGTCAGTATTAGAGGTAAACAACAATGATAAGACTCAATAACAAATTTCCCTTTACATTATTTACAGTAAAATCTGTAACAGTTTCAATAAAACGGCCAATCAAATATGTTTAAAATGTAGTTTACCAGTAAGATGTGCAGATGAGGCAGGAAGAGACCACTCCGATGCAAGCACAGATGACAAGAACCCATCAAACTTGCTCCTGTCATTATAGTTCGCCAGCTTGTCCCGGAAAAGACGATTGGCCTCATATGCCCAAGCCTGCCAAAAAAAAGTAAAGTAACATTATGTATGCTGATAATGCCAGAGGAACTGCAAGAAAATATTATGGAACCTTCATTTCGACCCTCCTTATGAACCAATCAATCCTTTCGCAAGCAAGATGTGCTTCATGCCTACAGATTTTGTTATGCAATGCCTATCACATGAGTCTCAACTTAATTTGCTGCAGAATAAAACAATATTTTCCTACAGTCGAAAGGCAGCAGAACACTGGATCAGCCAGGTTACTGACCTCAACAAGAGCTTGCATACTGGAACCTAAGTCATATCTAAGAAGTCCAAGTGTCCACAGGGTCAGCTCACGAGGAGTGAAGAGGTAGTGGCTCTTCTCAACCACAGTGAATGAGTTTCGGGCCTGCTCGTACACCTGAATCATGGAAGAGGCAAGCTGCATGATTTTCTGAGATGAAGCTGATATGGGATGACTAGGCAGAATGGACCTCAGCATCATTGAGAGGTAGGAATTGTAGACATATTTCAGTTGCTCATTGTCAGGATACCTGTGGTAAAAACACTGGTAATTGTATCATAACAAATTCTGGGTGGGTGGGAGAAACGCAAGAGAGACACTCACCCGATTGAACTGATCCGCACTATAGAAGTGAACCTCGGTGATAATGGATGCCTACCCAAGGCATTTCCACCTGTCATACTACCAACAATAAGAATACCTTCCAGTCCCACCCATTCCAGGTTGTTGTCATAAAATCCCTTATAAGTGAGGACTTGCTGGAGAAATTCAATCAACTGACAGGTGCCCCACTTGTCTGGCTTCACCAGGTTCAGATCCTTGAAGTACATGATCAGTCGCTCTGAGTCCTTGGGCCTGTAGACTCTTCCAGTATTGGTGGATATTGTCATGCACATCTATCCGTAAAAAAATGAGGTATACAGTAAAGGTATTGACATGGTAATCAAGATGTGCAATACCTGCGTGAGTTTTTGTAAAACATGCTGAGGAGTAATTTGAGCACTGCAATGAATGGTGGCCACTTGTGTTGATCGCATCTTTGCAAAAATGTAGTTCATCATCATGCTAGAGACAAAAGTATTCCATTAACAAAAGTTGCGTTGCAATAATAATATGGAAATGCAATAATGTCAGTTAAGTACCTCTTCCCACAACCTTCAGGACCAACCAGCAGGAATGGCTGCTGTGACTCTGGTTGAAGCCATACCCTCAGGTTGTCCAAGGTCCTCTGTGCCTCCACAGTCTTGATGAGTGGGAGCTGTCCTTCCTCATTCATCCTGGGGTCGTCATCGTCCCTGACCCGATACACCTCCAGACGGTCCTTTGCTTGGTCGTAGTACGTGTTGAGACTTTGGGAGTCGTCCCCAACTCCTTCACCGGTCCACGACAAGACCAACTTGGCAAATTCAGCCTTCCGATCATCCCCAATGTTGCCTCCTAGTCCTCTGATCAGTTGCACAGCAAACTCAGCCTTGGATGTGATCCCATGTAGCTGCGACAGGCCATTAAACACCAGCCCGACCAGTGATACAGGCACAGCCAGCTCTCCTTGCCTCACCCAGTCCAAAGCACGATAAAAGTAGTCCTCCAAAAGAGGCTGGAGGTAAGTAGCTGTTTCTTGGGTGCCCAACCACGACTTCACCAGGCTTTTAACATCCAGCTCCTCGTCACTGCCATGGGAAATAAGTGTTGTTACTGGCTTAATAGATCTTTGTAAGAAGTAGGTGGTTTGTTCAGGGTAAGAGTGGGAAACGCTATCCTTCAATCACTTATATGTGTGGCAACTCAACAGAAGTATCAATAGGACACAAATGATCTTACCATAATTAAAAATCAATTGCAAAACATACTTTTGCAGCTTGAACCTAAACTAAAACTCTATTTGGGTACATCACCATTGTTTCAGAAGTAGTCACATCTCACCTGAGAAAGATCATTCCCATTCTGGAAATGGTGGCTGGCGAGGCATAACTGAGGTCGTGTGTCTCAAATATGAAGTTGACATTTGGGCCAAACTGAATCCTCCATCCTGAGGGGAGAGTCAAAAGCCTGTTGTCATCAAGAACAGAGTTCAGTGACTCCACCCATTCTGGGTCAATGTCCCCATCACACACTATCCATGATGTCACATCTGCAAAAGAGAATGCATTACAGTAGGTAGCCAATTACAGTAGTTTCAACAATCACAGGATACTCTGTAATCAGATTCTATGCATAATCCGACATGAGTATGCAGCTCTCTATTTTATGCTGTAGGAATGCAAGCAGTATCTCAGAATTCCAGAGAAGTAACAATTTTTTAACCTTTGCTCACTATAAAATCATGTAATTACCTGGCGGCTCCCCGTAGACCTGCAGAGCAGATATGGTGAGAACTCCATCTTTCCATTGCCGTGTGTCCAAGTCAATTTGTCCTAGTAGCTGAGTGCGAGGCATGGCCTTTGGATTAATTGTGTACTGCTTCACAGTCCGCCCTGTCTTAAGCAGTGCTTGTCTCAGCACCCTTATAAGTGAGGTCTTCCCTGATCCGCTGGGCCCAACCACCACAACGCCCATTCTCTGCTGCAGCTGTTCATGCAGCTCCATGCATTTCCTTTGCTGCCTCTCGCTCTCCTCCAATCCCAACTCCTTGAATGCAGTCTGCACTGCAGCCCACAGATCTCCATGTGCAGCATCACTAAAGCTGCACCCAGGAAACACATCCTTAACTAGAGCATCAAACTTATGCGAGTCCCCTGAGGTCAACTTTGACAGCGTATTGAGCCTAAGGGCCCTCACCACCACCTCAGCCTCTTTATTCTCATCAAGGGTCAGCGAATCCTTCCCTTCCCGTTTCATGAAAGATTTCCACTCTTTTAGTGCTGTTCCACATCCTTTCAGAACTGTCTTGAGGGCACGCAGGCCCCAGTCATAGTGCTGCTGAGGTGACAGAAGCTCACCAGACAGCCGAAAAACCTCAACCAGTTTGTGGCCAATGCTGCGAGCATGCTTGAAGCCCTCTGTGTACAGGATGACCTGAAAAATAGTAAGCGCACACATGATAACTGCAATAACAACAACGACAATAACAACTCACCTCAGCAATTAGGTCGTTATCTGGCTTGGACATGACAACAGGCCTGAAGAGCTGCTTCAGATTGTCAGGTAATTTCTGTCTGCCTCCATAACCCTTTCCAGCAGGGTTAAGGGTGACAAATATTCCAGAATTGGGGTCCAGTGCTACCTCCTCATCCAGGATACGAACCGACTTGGCCCCAGTTTTTAGTGCAGTTTGGATGGGCTGGATTTGCATCGAGACAGCTGACAAGGTGGCCTCCTCCAGCCTGTTGAACTCATCAAAACAACCCCATGCTCCGCATTTGACTAGCCCAACAAATATACGTCCCATGGAGCGAACATCTATCCCTTCATCACAGTTGAACACTAGGACCTGCCGTCCGAACAAGCCACCCAGGGCCTTTACTGACTCAGTCTTGCCTGTGCCTGCTGGGCCATATGGATTGCCTCCAAATCCCATGTGCATTCCCTGGGTTAGGGTCAGATAGCATTTATCTGTTAGGGGTGTGTGAACTAGTTTTGGAGCATTGCCCTGGTACTCATACGTGTATTGGAATTCGGCATCTACCATCTTGGCCACAGCCACACCATCACTGCGAAGGTAGAATCTGAAAAAAAAGAAGCAGCATCATACATAAGAGCATGTCATTTGATACTAGTAAGTGACATTGACAGTTTACAATGAAGTATAAAGCCTCCTGACCTGAGCTGCTTTTGCCAAGCCCAATCTGCAACGCTCTTGACGCCAGCCTTGATAAGTTGCTCCACAATGCTGATGTACAAAATGATGTCTAGCACGAGCGCTTTGAGTTTCAGTTCAAGTACTATTCCCTCAGTGTCTTCCAAGTCCATTTCTACATTGGTATAGGCCTCCAGCTGTCCTTTCAGCTCGACCATCAGCTCATGTAGTCCTCCACTCGATATGGCTTCCTCACATTTCTCTGAAAACATTACAGCCTCTCCCAGGCACAGAATCTGGGAGGGGTACTTGTTGGGATCAGGTCCTGTGACATTGCGATGACCATCTCCCAGGCACTCCATCAGTAGAGACTTCAGAGTATCCCGCATCTCAGTGGACAGTTCGTTCAGCCATTCCTCCACTTCAGGGCTAATTCGTACCTTGTTGTTCAGTTTGACCCGCTCTCCTTCCAAGGACAACATGGCTGTTATATGTTGATGCTCAGAGTCGAATTCCACATTGTAAATGCCAGCAAACAACTTCTTCAGGTGAGACTGGATCACCTGAGGCTTAGTTGATTGGCCAAGGATCTCAAGAAGGTCATCATCACCCACAAAGTAAAATCGAGGAAAGCTTGAGCGCTTTTTCTAATAAAGAATAAAGAGAAATAATAGCACATGATAATTGCAGTGCAGCCTTATTTGCACTAACATCATAAGTTATAATTGTTCTTGACACTAGAAAAAGTACCTCTAGGAACTCATTGAGACTCTTCTGGCATCTGGATAACTGGTCCAGCAGGGTTGTCAATGTGCTCCTCAAGTTGCTGATCTTGCAGAGGGAGACCACCCTGTTGTCCCTGGCCACATCTATCATTATGTACTTGAAGTCTTCATCTACTCTCTTGAAGCGATTCTGGTCATTTGACAGGGTGCCCCTTCCAAATATTGGTTCCAAGTACACCCACCTGTAGAATTTTCACACTGATTAAACACTAATAAATGGCACTTAGTAATTTCAGCTTTGGTTAAACATTTCATTCAGTTATCATCTAAACTTGTAATTGGATAACAAATAATTTTCATATGTAATAACATACTTCCAGTACAACAGTTCAGGTAGCTGAAAAATTCCACAAAAAATGACAAATTCTGTGACAAGAGTGACAAACCTTCTCTGAATCTGGTTAAGATTGTGCATGTACTCGTCCAGATCAGCTAAACGAGTCTCCCAGATTGAGGCTCTGTCTGAGAAATACTTGTAGTAGGGCGAGGTTTTCACAGACTGCAGCAATGACTGGTTATCTCCAATCTGAAGCAAAACCATTGAATCACATCCGCAGAAGCACCTCACAATAGCAGCACGCTACCTTATTGATGATGTCCTTAAAGTCCGTAATGAGCATGACATTAGTCTTCTGCGAATCACGATGTTCGATGAGATTGAACTTTGCTTCTATTTCCCATACATCGAGTTCACCTAAGGCTTGCCTGATTATGACTTCACCTGTTGCTCTACTGTTCAATTCCTAAATTTAGTAACACAAAGGAAAGTGATTATTAGGATAAAATGTGCCACATTTCCAGCAATGCACGTAGCTGGTAGTAGTGTTTTGATACAAAAAATTATGATAAAGCTAGCATGTTATTATCTCTACCACACCTTCAATTTGTCTAATTGCTTCGGAATGTTGTTCCTGACTTTCAAAAAGTGTCCCAGAGTCAGTTGTTCTACAGGACAACTTGTCATGTCCAAAATGGAAAACATTTCAGACCAGTGCTTCTCACCAAAGGAGTCTCCCCGGACGTACTTCATAGCTGGTACTAGTGACTGCAATAAAAAACAGCGGGAATAAAACCTCTTTCATATGACACTCTTTAAAATCGTACAATTGCATAATTCCTGTAGATCTACCTTGTATCGCTCAATATCCTTGATAAGACTAACTTTAACAGGTGTCATCTCAGTCTCAGATTTCAACTTCCCATGCCACTTCTGCAGATATTCATCAAATAAATGCATCCTTCCACGAAATACTATCCATTCTTCCTTTGACAGGTTCTGGAGCTCTATAATAATCACACATTATGATGTATTGTTACCAACAACTCTGCATTAATGACAAGCCCATAGAATACAAACCTCGATTAAATTCTTCATACTGAAGCCAAACCACTTCATGCCTCTCAAGGTCTTTCTCAGTTTCATCTGCGTTTGTAAAGTCTGGTTCAGGTATGCCGAACTGAGAACACTGCATCCTGTCAAACAAGTCAGCACTTTATATTTTTTGTACATAAGCGAAAGGACACTGCCTCGTCCTCAACCTTTCAAGAGACTGTTAAGAGTCCATCGCTTGCAAGGTTGTTAGAAACGGGGCACATATCAGATATAAAATAATGGTCAGTTAACAGTGCAACAAATTAATAATAAATTAATAGGTAGCCCATCACGTTTGTAACTGATCAAGTCCCATCTACATGCTGAATTTGCCCTTGTAATTCCGCAGGTTACATAAAGCAACACTCACTTGAAGGACTCTCTGGATTTCATGAGCAAATTCCACTCTTCCCGCTTCTCCTTTATCATAGCAATGGTTTCCAGCATCTTCTCTTCATTTCCCTCCATGTTGTCCTCCTTTGGTTTCATATGATCCCACCGCATTTGGAAGCGTTCAATCTCGGACATGAAGTTACCGATTTGCGATTGCAAGTTTGTTTTTATTGCGTCAACCTAATATATGAACAATTTAAAATTTTGTGAATTATGGTGACAACAGATTTTATGAAATACCAGGCAAAACCTGTGCTGCAAGTTGAGTTCATAAAACACATGTTGAAGCACATACCTGCCTGCCGATGATCTTCTCATAGTTCTCTAGCATGGATTTGAAACTATCATATAAGGATGACATCCTATCCACATATTCAACCCGATCTTTGGTCCAGTTGGAAAGTACATGATTTTTCTTGTGACATTCAATCAGCATGGCTTCCATCTTTAAGTTAAACACACATATCACAACAAAATTACAAATTTGAAACAACATGCATCATACTTCTGGTGCTTTAAGCATATATTCAGCATGCTTTGCATTGGCTTCTCCTATTTCCTCCACCATCTCGGGCTGCTTCTTCAGGGTTTCCATACCAGCTGTGAAGAACTTCTCCAGGGTGCTTACATCTCTTATAATCGATGATTGCAGTGAGCTACTTAGAGTATCCCAGTACTTGCGGTTGTGGATCTCAATCTCAAATCGCACTGGGCTGAAGGTCACTGAAAAGCAGTCAATCTTCTCTTCTGCACTGTAAAAGAAAACCGAATTCAATAATGATTCAAGATTGGCTTGTATGATGCCTCTCTAGGCCAGTGCTCCCAAAACTCACAGTAACTTTTCTCTCCAAATTTTGTTTTAAGCAGCTGATAGATTGCCACCAGAACACTGGGGCAACATTTGTCTAATCCATCTCCTAATGCATGCTAATGGCTCAGTTTGAAACAAATAATATACTGACTGGAAAGGACTTACGTTGGTAGTTTAGCAATTTCCTGTCCCCTCATCTTGGACACTCTGAAGTTTCGGTCCCAGTCGTCAGCAGTTTTTAGGTGCTGCTCTGCCAACTTGTCGAGATCAACAGTACCTAGAGCAACCCAGTCAAAAAAGCGAAATTTCAGATCATCCAAACGCTGAAACAAGTTCTCTGCCTTCTGGAAGAGCAAGCTAAAGCGGTGAGCATTTCTGAAAGAAAATATAATCTGATTATAAATCAAAAGTAATCATTAAAAATATTCACAAATTAATGAATTGGTGCTTTAGCACACAATGTGGTAAGTGCATTGCAATGGCATATTTTAACAGAAAAATAGCAAAATAAAAATTAATCTGCTGAAAATGTCAAAAAATAAACATTTTTGTGAGCACTTAACGTGAGAAAAAGTTACAACAAATTAATCTTACATCATCACAATGTGACAATACTTCAACATCCCTTGCACGGCAGAACTCTCTTCACAAGTTACTCATGCAGGCCTTAAAGTATATAAACAAGCAAATGATACACAAGAAATTGACAAACCAATCTCAAAAAAAGCTGCGGTGCTGTGTGTATGCAACTCTTCATAAGATCCACTCCCACCTGTCCACCATGACACCAAAGATCTTGTTCTCACTGTGTTCCCCAACTCCCTTAAAGATGCAAGGTATTGCCAGAAAGCGCTTGAGCTGCCCATAGTACTTCATCCTAATTTCCTCCATGGGCGGTCTAAACTGCAGCTTTCCTTCCTTAAAGTGAAGTTCCACTTTAATTTCAGGAAGATGCTCATTCAGGGCCTCTAAACCCAGCTGGTACTGATACTCCAGAGACTTGTACAGCTGCCGGTCCCAATGAAGCTGCCATGACTTCAGGTTCTTGAATCCCTCCGCCTCAACCTGATTAAAAACAGCTCGGATCTCTTTCAAGCTCTCCTTCCACTTGTTTTGGTGCCGAAGGAGATCCACTGACATCAACGCTATTACCTGCGAAAGAGAAGCAATGTTTCAATCCAATAAAAGGGGCCATACCCTTCATCTATTCTTGCAGATAACATACCAATGATTGCTATCTGTTTACGAGAAGCAAGACACTAGGTGAATTCGTTTATGGCTGAGTGTAGCAATAGTGTAGCAATAGTGTAGCTCCAGCGAGAGTTCTGCATTCGTTTATGACGAAGCTGCTCTAAAGGGGCAGGGCTTGGCATAGCACTGCATTCGTTTATCCCAGTGCAAGGGTCGGGTGTAGCGCGAGTGTAGCTCTGGCCTGCACGCTCGTTCGGGAGGGTGCAAGTGGTGTAGCAGTGGGTGTAGCTCCTCTTCCACTGTGACGTTTCACACACGTGACCAGGCTGCGCTAGAGCTACACTCCAGTGCTACACTCAGCCATAAACGAATTCACCTACTCTGAACTCACTTTCTCTCTAACTTGCACATGATAGGCAGTGAGCTTTTCATTTTGTACTGATAATGTGTCCACAACATCCTGAAGGCGTGTAATGTAAGCATCCACTGCGTCCAAACGATCCCATGTAATCCCCTGCTGGTCTCGAACAAGAGTGGACAGCTGCAGAGCAGCCTCCAACATCATAGGTCTTTGGGAAAGAATCATCCTTTCCCCAATCACATTATGGAAAGTGGATACTTGCTCCAGTTGCTTGGCCTGGCGCACAAACTTGCGAGCCAAGTGCGAGGCCTCTAATACTGGAGGGGGAATTCGGTACCCCATGATGGCAAGCTGGCGCACCTCTTGCATCAGCTGGACTAGTTCCTGGTTGTAGTTCACTCTCATCATTTTGGCAGAGTCAAAGTGGACAACAGCCTCATTGGTGGACAGACTAAGATTTAAAAGAAATTGCAGCCATGTAATAATTTAAAAGAAAACCACCAATCCAAACAAATGCTCTGTTAATTACAGATTAACCTGCAACGTTCATGTTCAGTTTATCAGCTCTTGCGTATGTACAGTACAAGGCATGTACTACTTTAGTTTGATATTTTAACATTTGAGCTACTGATTATACTGTATTTTGATGAAGTAATAATAATTTAATATAATAATATAAGACCATTAACAATTTGCCTACTCACAGTCAGTGGCATCTAATTTAACCTCAGTGTGTAGCAAGTACTGTATGAAACACCAACTCCTTACCCCAGTTTCTTGCTTGCTACAGCAGCTGATTTGTCCTGAGCCCAGGTGTTGTACTGGTCTTGGCCGTATTCCTTCACTTCATCCAAGACCTCTTGCACCTCTTGGTACAATGTATCATATGTGGGGAGGTCACTCAGAATAATGTCGCCCAGCTCCTTTATGTCTTTGACCTGATGAAATCATGTAATGTTCAGTGTAATGTTACATTAACTTCAGATACAAGTGTACTACCGGACAGTTGGTAATACCCTCACCCTATACCTTTGGGTACAAGTTACACCAGCGCAAGATTCATGTTCACATAGTTATTTATTGTTAGGTTCATTGTTGCTAGCAATTAATTACAAGGGCAAACTCTGCACCTGAATGTTGCTCTGGCACAACTGGCCATTAGATGTTTCAATAATATCTGTACTTTAAAACATCATAAGTTGTTATGTAATATTGCAGTTGAACATGCTGTACACCTCAAAAAGGTGCCATGCCTACTTTAGCTTCTAGCTGTCGATACCAATAGATGTTGCAGACAACATCTGGCATGTACGGGAGCTTCTTTGCTTCTGGATCTGGAGAGTTGGAGTTTTCTTTTATGGACTTGATATAGTCGATGAGCAATCCAAGGAGATTTTGCCGTTCAACGACCAGCTCCTTGCGAATGCTTCCTCTGCGAATCAGCTCTTGGTAGCGCTTGAACTCATGCAGAAGCTGTGAAAAATAGATTTCACATTCTGCAGTTACACACTGTTTGAAGCCATTCAAAGTACAATGCAAGGGTATATTTAATTAGCTCTTGTTAATAGTAATAATTTTACAGTGAGAATGCCAATGCAGCAGGTAGCTTTGCAAAAATAGCAACAGCAATTTACCTGAAGTGTGTTGATGCTCATGTTCTGGAGCTGCGACTGAAGTTTCTTGGCTATCTTTCTCTCCACTGGCACTAGAGTGTTGTCAAATTGCATCACTGCAGCCCTCCAAAGTGGCTCTGTGTACGGGTTGTAGTTTATAGCATTCAAGCCTTCCAAGAGAAATAAAGGGGCAAATCAGATGATGTGGAGTCAACAATTTTAAAGCCTCTGTTGCAGGTACCAATGAGTCAGAACCAACCTGAAAAAGGCCTAAAAGAATCAGAAGTTCGTAATTCTTGCTGCTCTTCAACTGAGAGCAGACGGGTGAGTTGCTTATGAAGCAGCCTCAGGCCCAACACCTCCTTCAGCCTTGCGGAGACATTTTGGGTATGGTTGGGCACGTAGGGTCCACCCTCCCACAAGTGAGGGCCATAAGTGGGCCAGTACACAGAGGTTAACTTCTGGCACACATCACTCCACTTCTCATAAATAGAACATGCCTGATTCAGTAGTTCATCCACCTGGGGGAATGGGTCTTTCCATAAATCCAACTTGGAGAGCTTCGACTGAACCAATCGGGTCAAGCAGTTGCCTGTAAAAGTAAACCGATTGAGTACAACTGCAGCGGGATGAATAAAGTAAAGTAGTTGAAGATCTTACCATTTCAACTACAAATAACAGCTGTAATGTTAAGCAGAAGTTTTCAATAAATGCATCACCTGCGATATCAAGTAGATGAAGCATCCTCTTCTGCGGGTAGAGATGGTCATCTGCCTTCCAAATGTCATCCAGAGTGTTGTTAGTATTTTCCAGCATTTCTCGGACATCATTCAAATCACCGGCCTGGGCCAGCGAAAAATCTTTGGCAAGGGATCCCACCAGGTCGGCAAAGAACACACCTCTCTTCTGCCGTTTCTCACTTGACTTGTCCCTGCCCTTCAACTTGCTTTCATCCATCCAGAACTCTTTCTCATCTTCCAGGGTCAATATGGCAGAAAAGTTGTCCTCCGACGTGTGGCGGGGTGAGGATGAAGAGAGCTGATTGTCGCCAGAGGAGTGGCGGAGTACACTTCCCAAGCCAAACTCCAGCTGGGTCATAAGAGTTTGCAGAGTTGGATCCAGGCTTTGACTCCATTTGTCATCCTTGTGCAAGTGGAAGAAAAAAATGCGCAACATTTCTTAAAGGTTGCAATTTTGAACAAGTATGCCAAACAATAACAGAAGAATTTTTTTTTAAATGTCATTACAGCATGATTGTGTTCAAACTCTACAGCTGTAGTGTTGAAACTCTTACCTGCAAAAGCATTGGCGCAAACACCTTCTGGAGGGAATGATACAAGGCACTGACAGGCGAATCGACCATCGAGGAGACAAAAATGTTGGTATGTATATTGTCTGGAGTGATCACTTCTGGACGGATCTTGAAGAATACTATCACCTTTTCCTTTTCTGTCCCCGATGCAGGCTGTTAAAAAAAAATGGTATAAAAATACAGAAATACAAGCATAAAAATAGGTTCAGGCCATCACCTTGTTTGTAAAGCATATTTTCCTGTTTTTTTCCTTCTTCTCGTACACCCCACACAGCACAAAGCAGTTGACATCATCCAGAAAATTGTTGAGTTCACCGCTGTTGTACAAGTTGTTCAATTCATCATCGGCCAGCGGCGCACCAAAATAATTCCCTGCAAATCGTACCGTTACATAACCACTTTGTGTGCATTAATTTATTAAGTTCTATAGTTATAATTTATAATGATAATCAGCTGTCAACCTGCGGTGACCACGAGGAAGTCCTTCCTGCTGTCCTTCCTGGTGGAAACGGACGGCATCAGCGAAAACTCTGTCTTTTCCTTAGCCTCGCAAGTCTCTTTCGGCCAGCAGGTTCCTTCCAAAATCGAATTCATCGATCCCTTACCGGTCGATCGGATCTTCTTATCAGCAAGGTTGCCAGACTCGCCTTTTACCCATGCCGACTGGTCTGGCCGCTTCTTCTTCCGGCCACGGGGGGATGAAAAAGGGGCGAACATTTTACGAAGAAGAATTTCAACAACATTTTTCCCCCCCAGCAATTTTTGGAACGTGTGAAGTTCAAACCGCCATTTTTTCGGGCGCCATGTGCAAGCTCGTATCAGCTCATGTCGTTCCCATTGGTCAGAAATGGATACGAGTACCAAGATGGCGGCGACGGAACTAAAATTAACCGAAACGAATACAAGATTCAAACATATAATTTTAACAAATTATGTATTAAAAATAATAATGGTCATACGAACAAGAGCATCAGTATGTGCTCAAATTTGGACGTAAATATGGCGAACAGCTATTTTTTTTTGGCTATGTGGTTTCCAGCATGTTTGTAATAAAGTAGCGGAAATAATGTCGTCCGTAATGTTTTAAATGCATATTGAACTAATTTAAAACTAATTTTCCAGTACATATTTTAGGCTAAATATTAAAATAGCTTATAGCTTATATGGCAAGTCGCGTCAATAAAATAGCGGATCCTTTTTAATACGCGACGTTATTTTGCTATTTGAGTCTAACTGAAGTTAAGTGAAGCCTAGTGTGTCCACATGGTGAATTCAGCTGATGAAATAATTGTGTAAGTACTTGAATTAATGTCTTTACATTAGAAATTACTAGCATAAATTGATTACCATTGGTGCAACCTACCAAGTAGTATGACATTGGTTTGGCTTGTACAGTACAAGATGTTTCAGGTGAACCTGGTAAATAATGACACTGTACGCACTATTTGTTGGTAATTGTTTTGCGCACTGGCAGATTGACATGAGAGAGCGGTACGGCTTCCGTGATCCGCTAGTGGACGATCGGTCAGAGAGCGAGGACGACTCGCCTGATATCGTTGTCGTGCCTGTCCCTGGAGCGATGGATCAAGTGTCATCGGGAAGCGAAGAGGAGGAGGAGGTAGTGGAGATGCTTGGGGGGCATGCATTCGTCACGTTGGGAGAAGAAGTTTCATCGTAAGAACGTTATCATTTTTTTGAAATTTTGTGCAACCTTGTTATGTGGCCATACATGTGACGTGGCTGTCCTTGCAGCGATGATGATGATGACGACGACGACGACGACGACGACAACAACGATGACGATGACAACAACAGCGATGACAACAAAGATGACGACAATGATGTCAATGAAGATGTAGACGATAATGTCAGCGAAGAAAGCGAAGATGAAGTAGTCCAAGCCATACGTCGAGAGAGGGAGAAAAAGCAGGCGAAACACCCTCCTGAAATCAAGTTTGAGTGTGAAATCGGCGATATATGTATGCACCCTGCCAGAGATGTTCTTGCTACAAGCCTTTTGAGTGGTGAAGTTGTCTTGTAAGTCGCAAAGCCGCTTTATGCCGCTTGCCAAAATGTTTAAGTGACATAAATTTCAGGACGAGTTACACAAATGAGAAGACGGAGACAGTCAAGACCTTCAATCATCACAAGCAATCATGCAGGGATGTTGAGTTCAGTCACTCTGGCGACAAGATGATGACGGCATCGAAAGATCATTCCATTTGTGTGTGCGATGTGGAGTCTAGCAACATCGAACGGAGGTTGCTCCAAGCTCATGAGTAAGGCTTAAACTTGGATAACTTAATGTGCATGTAAATTATGCATTTTGTTTTGTTTTCCGTTCAGGTCACCAATAGCTCGCTTACTGGTAATCGATGAGCACACCTTTGCCACTGGGGATGACGATGGTGTAGTCAAGTGTATGTCAGCCTCAAACGTGTTACCATGCGCCACTGCTCTAACCAAATGCTTTTGCTCTTGCAGTGTGGGACCTTCGACAGGAAAAGTGCACGGAAACGTTCAAGAAGATGTCTTCTTTTGTAATTGACATGATTACTACAGAGGCTGGTCGTACCTTGGTGTGCAGCAGCGGAGAGGCATGCCTGACCGCTTTTAACCTGAGGTCACGACGATTCGAGTGCCAATCTGAGGAGTACGATGCAGATCTCAATTCCATGGCACTACTGAGAGCTGAGACCAAGCTGGTTGTTGGTACTTCCATGGGAAAGCTGTACTTATTTGACTGGGGAAAGTTTGGCACACACACTGATGTTTATCCGGGGCACCGCGAATCTGTCAACAGCATGGTTGCCGTAACTGAAGACATTGCTGTTACTGCTCTTGATGATGGGAGTCTCAGGTAAGCATCGAACACTGTGCCCTCAAAAAATATTTTCCTCATTTTGGGAATGTGCAAAGCAAATGGTGCAAGGCAGGAGAAAAAATACGTTCTTTTTGCTTCCAGAGCTGTCCACTTCTTCCCACACAAATACCTGGGCATTGTCGGACAACACCAGGAAAGTGCGAACAAGGTGGACATATCCCATGCTGGAAACATATTAGCCTCGTCCTCCGACGAAGGAACTGTCAAATTTTGGGACATTTCCTACATCGAGGAGATGGACATTCCAACGGCAGGGAAAAACCAGCCGCAAGATGCCACCAAAAACCTGCCCTCGTCTCAGCACAGGGATGCGAAGGATTTTTTCAAAGGACTGGCTGACGACTCATGAAGTGGGACAAAAAAAGTTTATTGTTGCAATTGTATACATTGGAAGCAAGTAATAATAACAAAAAAACACTGGAATGAACTTATTGATACACTGCTACATTATTTTTTTAGTACCGGTATGCAATGCAGTATTGAAAATACAATCTGCACATGATATATAAAATGTTTGCTAATTACAGTGACTTCTCTTGATAGCAATACTTTCAATTATGAAAAAACCACACTCCATTTAACTAACTTACAACAAAGACGCGTCAGTCTCTTCAGTTTTGCTAACAAGAGATTTTGCACTGTGCGACTAAATTGCCTAACTTCCTCCATGCCAACACCCATCCCCTTGCAACAATGGATTGCAAAAATACTCCTTTCCAGACACAACTATAGAGAATAGCACACAAGTTCCTCGTAAACTACCAATTCCCCCCGTCAATACAACAAATAAGAAAGAAAAAAATAACCTTCTCAAAAAACCCCCACACGCAGATATTATTTTCTTCTTTTTTTTTCTCTTTAAATCATGGTATTCCTATGTACATTTTCAGCACATTTTTCGGTAAACTTTCGCTACCATCATTTTGTGCTCATGGGCAGTTTTGAGCTGGCTCTGAGCTCTCGACAGCTCATGGGCAGTGAATTAGCTCATGAGAACTCCTTTTCTCAAAATACTGTGACTTTCCCCACAATACGAATTTTCCAGGGGGGGAAAAAACGGTGCCGGATTGTCGTGAACAAAAACAAATTCCTGCAGTTAATACCAGGTGCATCGAATTCGGCACACAATTCTTTAAACACTAATACAAAAAAAATAGATTTGCACTGTTTAAATGAAAAGATTTCATTCCTGATCAATCGAACAGAGAGGCTCGCGTCAAAAATTTAAAACGTGAGCAATCACGTTAAAAAAGCAAATTGACCATCGAGACATGGTCCTCGATTACAAAATACTTGCACACCAGAAACCTTTTCATTTGCACAGCCCGTATTTAGTAAATAAATAATATCGAACTTATGTGAACATTTTTCTTATTTTCTTCAGAAAGGCAGGTTTTGATCTTGGAGATTTCTCAGTTGGGGAATAAGGGAAGGGGGAAAAAAAAGTAAATTTGCATACCTCTGACACATGAACTTCAAGTTTCCCGCTGCAAAAAGGAGACCGATTATTTTGCACATTTGCTTTCCATTATTTTCTCTTGAAGGAACTTGATGCAAAATAGAAGAGAATAAAATAACAATCAAACAGTATCCTCTTCCTTCTTTCGGGGGGGTATTTTTTTTTCTTCTGCAAAACCTCTCCCAAATCCAGCCATTTTGTCTTTCATATTCAGTGGTATGCTCTTATATAATTTTTCAAAACATCCTACATATTTCTACACTGCCTATTCAGGTTATATGCTAAGTTATGACAAATTTGTTGCTTTTTTTATCCGCACCAACTCATTACCTTGCGGCATACTCACTTCAAAATCACCAACTTGAGGAAGTGATCACTCTTACATGTACAAAAAACATCTTTGGTATCACAACACTAATACAAATTGCTATTCTAAGGTATGTCTCGATACATTGAAACAAATTACGACTTACCTCGAGTTGTATACATGCATTTTTATCATGTGTCTTAACCTAATGATCCTGTTACTGCCTAACTTGATCAGGCCTATGATAGTGCCCTTGATTTGCCAGACTCTGATGGATTGGTGGCTGGAAGCAGCGGACATGCTCCACTGGGAGGTTGTCCGTGTCGTTGTAGCTTGACTTCATGTACTTGTTCAAGACAGCAAATATCTGGGAGTTTAGGACTTGGAAGCGGCGGATTCTATCTACCATACGTTTCAGGTGCTGGAACGAAGCAAGGATTTAATATGTTGCAACTGTTGCCGAAATACCTGCCTGAAACAGAATTTGGTATTGCCCCGTAGTTTCAAGCACAAACATGGAACTCACAATTCCTTTGACATTCTCATCCTTTCCGTCAACCCTCTGCACCCGAAGAATGTGGTAGCAGAAGTCTAGGGCTTCAAACCTCCTCTGCTGGCCCAGAAGCATAATCATGGTGCATCCAGCCCAGTTCAGACCCTCACCAAAAAGTTGCCTGCAATGCACACATTCAGATTAGAAGCAACACTCGCATTTATGAAAATGATGGAAGTTGAGACTTACTCCACAGTAAATTCGGTATCCCCGACTGGAATGCAATAGACAAACTGCAATGCAGACCACAGGCGATGAAACTCAGTGCACTCGTCAATGTTGATCACACCGTTAACTGGGGGCGGGCCAACCCACACAGGGTCATCCAAGAAGCCACGGATGCGGTTCAGTATGACTTCAAACACTGACAAGCCACAGCAGAGGCGCTCACGAGTCAGAAGGTCACCTTCTCTTGCAATCATGGTTTGCTGGTAAGACAACATGACGTAAATACCACTGCCATTTATTGTAAGACACATATATTTAAATTTTTCGCTATCACACATCATCATCAGAGGTGTTACATGGATTTTATCTCTAATCATTTCGGCTAATTTCAATTTCTTAAAAAGGTACGAGTCACTAACCTTTGCTGTTCCCAGCTTCTCGATATTGCCCACAATCTGCAGAGCTGCAAACTTTGCCTCAAGTCTCTTCTGTTTTGCCTCAGGTTTCTCAACATCTGCAGTAGAAAAAGCAATTTATCCTTTCATGTCGGCTATTATCCCAGTACTTTGACCAAGAATCAACATTAGGGTCGCATCATTGCTTTTTTCAACTTCTTGTTTTAGTCAAGAAAATGAGATGCAGCCTTACTGCGGATTCCCAGTTGCAAACCCCTGAAAATAATGTTCTCAATTCATTTGATTAAGATATAATTTAATCTTTTTTACTTAACTTTGGTAGTCCCGGCAAAAGACTTCGGGACAACCCTATTGGCACTACTGGCAGACCTTTCCACTTTTTGGCCAAGAATAAAAATATAAGCAAAATGGGGGAAAAGAAGAAGAAACAAAGGGTTAAGTTCATCCGCACACTTTTGTCGTGGGGTTTGCCTGAAAGTGCATATGCTCAGATCGACACAGGCATGGCCCCAAACTGCTCTGGACCTCACCTTTGCAATATGGCCGTGGAAGTATGTTCTGAAAAGGAGCTGCATGCAACAGATCACACACTTCCTCTTGAGAGAGGGCTTGCTCCATCAGCAGACAAAAGAGAATGGCATTTCCAAACTCCCGGAAGTTGTGGAACAGCTCTGTCTTTGCATCAGGGTACTGCACAATGTCATTCAGTTGTGCCTGGTAGTAGCCCAGTACACCTGTACAGATCCAACCAATTTAATTAACAGAAAAGGTCAGCTACCGGAATGCCATCCGAACCCTATACAGACCTGGAGAGCCGTAATCATATCGTGTTAGCTTGCACTGTTTAGGCATGGCATGCATCAAAGTCTTTGTGAACTGAAGTATATTTCCTTGGATTAAGCTTTTCACAATCTTGAGTAGCTCCTCCATTACAACTGCTATGCCCTGGTAGCCCAAAAGCTGGCATATGGTCCGAAAGTGTGGCGCTCCGACAAATCCTACAACCAGAAAGATCCTGTAGTATTGCCAAATGCAGAATTTTGCCGTAAAACTTTAACTCTGACTAACGTACCACAATATTGTTGGTATATACTGCTGTAAGCCAGGTTCAATTGCTTGCTCCCCCAGAGATAATGGTGGGCCATCTGTGGCGGCTTGTCTCTGTGTACTGGCTGTGAGAAGAGCAATCCCCGGCATTTAACAAACCGGTTGGTGGCTGCATTGAAGCAGTAGTTTGGAAGGAAGTCATAGTTAAGCTCCCAGAAAACATGCAGAGTGGTGCGACCATATGGGGCCAGCACATTGTGGTTGGCTTCACGGTACATGGCATCAAATTCATCTAGGGCCATGAGCTTTGACAGCAGCTTGTGACACAATTTGTTCACGCGTACCAGACCTTCCAGTTCCTGTGCACAGAAATAATAGTGAATACCTCAGCTCCACAGCCAGTATAAAAGGTACAGAGGCAACTATGGAGGGCATAAACTCACCACTATCCCAGTAATATCCCCACCCTCAAACTTGCTGATTGCCATTTCAAGCGACTTCTGCATGTCAGCATTGATCCTCTGTGTTATCAGCTTGTTCAGGTCAATGGATCTTCCGAGAAGCAGCACATGCCTCTGTCTGAGCAGGGTCTCGTACCTGTTGGCCTTTGGATAGGGAAAGTAGGTGCCCTGCGCTGCACACTCGGACCTGAAACGCTTGTCCAGGAGAATGCTGGCAGCTAATTGCTTGTAGTAGGCAAATATTTGCTCACTCAGCTTGTACACAAACTGGTCAAAGCATAGGTTCACTTCTGCCTCCACCTCATCGTAAAGGAACTGCTTCCTGAACACAGTTAGAGCATAGTGTCCACTGTCGTTGTACAGGTCAAGAGGGTACAGCACGTACCTGTGAAGGGACAACAAGTTTAGATCTACTATATCCAATTCTTATTTAAGATGCAGGTTAATGTTAGAGCGGAACTTACAAAATTAATGAGAACATTATAAACATGACATTAACTTACTCCATCATTGAGGGATCCTTTGTCCTCAGGATATGATCAGTAAGAATCCATGGCATTGACATTTCGATAGGAAACTGGAATTCAAGGATAAATTCAATGAATGCAGTTGTATGGCATAAAATTTTCATATTAAAAAAACTGCTGCTACAAGCTGCTGGTGCTGTTTCCTATTAATCTGCACAAACAGCCCTCCTCCCAAAAACTGTTCAAAATCAAAGAAGCGCAGCAAATTTATGCCTGCAGCTACAGAGCACATGCCTATTCCTGCATTATAAGTTTTTATCTAGTCAAACATTTGTCTCCTGAAAGTTTGACTACTCTCAAGTTGCAAAGAGCACTCAAAAAACTATTCTTTTCAAACCATTCTGGAAACTCTTTCAAAAAACAAACCCACCTCTCACTCTTTATCCATGCTGCAATATCATGTTCTGTTAGTTGTTTTTTTTTTGTGCGACCTAGGCTACCTAAAAACTCAGCCTCTTCACACATTGCCAGTCACATTCAAAATAACAGGAACAAAATACATTTCTTGCCCAACATTGCATTGCCACTATGCACAGATACCAAACCAAAAAAAAAAAGTTTACTTGTGGTGAGCTTGGGGGAGAAGTGATTGGTAAAATTGACATTCTCAAGCCATGACAGAGCTGCAAAATAGAAGAGCAGTCATATTGCAGATTTGTAAACAAATTGTACAAGACCATATGCACAAAAAATAATTGAGAGGACTGCTGCAAAATTGAAAACAACAGTAAAAGAACTGCATTTAACAATACCAAGTTTAAACAAAAAATAGTTGTGTTTCTATTCACACTTTGTGTACAGTCGAACTAAATACAGTGGCAGCTACCTCTGAAAAATGAAACGCTACAAAAACCAAACTGGTAATTAAAGTGTTACTTCTACGTTTCAAGTTGTGATCTAATTGAGTGTCGGAATATCTTCTGTTAGTAATGTGGGTTGCATCTATTGAAGGTATAAAACGAAAACCTACAAAGCAGGCCAGGAAGAAGAAGAAAAAAGAAATTTGATAAGATATGCCCCATGCACGAGCCACAGTGCCAGGGTTTGGATTATTTTCCGTAAAATTTCATCTCTCATTATTATTTTCATTATTAATCTCTTGCAAGAGGGCAAAAAGAAGCCTGCTGCTACCTGAATTCTTTTCTCCATGGTGACTAGGTCGGTACACTCCTCATTATGCTGATGGCGCACTGTGCATTTCTACACGAGAACAGGAGATAATCCCATAACCGTCAGTCGAACACAAAAATCCAGAGAGAAGAAAAGGATCAGAGAGAACTAATATAAAAAAATATATATATAGCCCGCAAGTACAAGACTCCGGGTTAGAAAATCCCTCAAATACAATTTATCATTTTGGATTTATGACAAATTAAGATGACACACATGCAGGGATTTATCAAGCAAAATAACTGGCCTATTCACCAATTTACACTGTAGACAGCTGCAATATTTAATTTGTCAATTACTTATATTTACGATTCAAGATTAGAATCTCACCTGGATTCGCTTCCCCATTGTCATCTCAAGATAAAATTCTCGATACCACAGTTGAGATAAATCACAACATTCCTGCAGGGATTCTGCAATGGGAATTGACTGGTAATGATACTGTGTGGGTAGAAATTAGAATCCAGTGATTTTGTGACTGACCACTGAAATTGAGGAGGTAGTTCCAATAAAATGACATCTTATGGAATTGATCTATGGCCAGCAGATACTGCCCATCAATGTCCTTTCGAAGGGTACGTTTTCCACCTGACTTGTCAGCAATTAGTGACTCCAGCATGGTTCTCACCATGTACAATTGGGTAGATGAAGGTCCTGCCACCATATCAAATGCACAGGTTAAAATGACTGGAAATTTTCATAACTTCAGTTTTTGGCTGGATATCTCACCAACATTCCTCCTGGGTACTTTTATGTCAAATCCATTGTCAGGATCCTTTTTCCCTTTCAAGGCAGGGTCATCCTGTGGCTCAACTCCTCTCTGCCAGTCAGCGCAAGTCTCCCTCACAGACATGACGATGCTAACCATGGCAAGCATTTAATTCATGTACTAATTCCACTGCAATATCTATCACAACTAAAAGTATACCTCACCTTCGTATCAAGTCCTTCTTGTTCTTAATGGCTTTCCTTAGAGGCTCCCTCAGCATCAGCTGCACAAAGTCCTGCAGCTCTGCATATATGTTTCGTCTTATGGCATCCATAAATACTGTCTCCATCCTGGCCATAAGAACCTGCAGGCCCTTGATCATTGCAATTACTTCAATCAAAGCGAACTTTTCTTCGTCTGTGTAATTGTATCGAGTTGCCTGTAAGAAAAAGTATCCATAAAATATCTTGGTCTGCAGATTTACATTTGCATTCACTGACCCTCTCATACTCCTCGGCTTCTTGTGGACATTCCTTGTTTTGATGGTGGTCAGTGGGGTGGAGTAACTTCCACGAGTAGAGCTCAGTGACCACACTAGTCCATTCAGACAGCAACTGCAATCCTCTGAGAGCCAGCTCAGCAATCTCCTTATTCTCTAGATCAGTCCTTGGAGTTTCTTTGAAGGTGGTGGTGACCTCATTTGAATAGCGAGCCAGCTCACTGATGTACTTAACATGATCATCGCGAATCTGGGGGAGATGTACCATCAAGTCTGCCTGCGGACTGATGGCATTCGAGTTGGACAGAGGCCACTTTGATGGATCAAAGCTCTTGCTGCGCTTTATGTAGTTGAATGGAGCTATTTGCATGTCACCAAATAGAGGGACCACTTCCAGATTCTGTAATGAAAACAAAATGATTTTTAAAAAAGTGCATTAAAACAAAGATCACCACACTAATTTTTCTAATTTCCGACACAGTGTATCTAAGAATAGTCAATTATATTATACTAAACAAAATCCATGTTCAGACCTTGAAAACTTTGTCTATCTTCTCCAGTTTGATCTTCTTCTTCTGATCCAGCTTGTTGATGTTGCATATTTCACTGTCCATAAGGAATAGGCCAAATCCCATCACCTTGACAAGCATGTGCTTCTCACTTGGTGTTAGATACATCTTGCTCTCAAACATTTGCACACATATGTTAACCACGTCTGCCAGCAGATCTTCATAGCTGGGGATTTTCTCCAAGCTCTCCTTCAACGTGTCGCGAATTTTGTTCTGGGTGGCCAGGAACATGGACAAATTTTGTGACTCTTGCAGTGCTTGTGAATCTGCCATCACCTTCAGGAACTGGGCTGCACGTCGATAGGTTGAGTAATCATTCTTCACACTTGACTTCATGTTCTTCAGCTCGTCCAGAACAGCAAACATGTTGATAAATTTCCCTAGGGTTAAGAGGTACGCTTCGGACACAAAGTCCTTCCGCTTTTCCTGGTGGCATAGTCGCTTCACTTCGGCGCAAAATCGTTCTATTGCTTTTCTCTGTGGATGATTTAAAAAGTGTAAGCTGCATGTTTCGGCTACAACGCGGCAACACATTTGTGAGCTAGCAGAAAATGCATATGTAACTTGAAGTGTTGTTACAGTCAACTTCTGAATTTCAAATATTTTGTATCATCATGTTTGAAAAGAAGGGTCACAGACTCGCAGTTGTTACAGTCCACTACAACTTACCTGGAAGTACATGAAGTTGAGAAGCTTGTTAACTTCTGGGGCAAGCACCTGCACTGTTTTTTCATAAATTTCGACCCTGTTTGGCTGTTCATTTGATTTTGGCTGCGGAATTGCCCTGGAGCAACATCTCCAGGTGTACAGCATAACCGCATGACCCTGACCTTCTTCCAACAGCTCATTCTAAAAGAACAACAGAAAAGAAATTACATAACATGCCATGCTGTTATAACACAAACATAATAGGTAGGAAGCATTACCAAATTGGAGTGAACAGTTGCCTCTTCGATGTATTTTGCTATTCCAGTAACGAAGCCATTCCTGTCTTCAAAGTTTGTGTCAAAATTAGCTTGGTAGACAATAGAGCATGGCTGAGCTTCAATACACGGCTGCTGGTCTGGGAGTGGAAGCTCATCCAGCACATCCACATTGGAAAGTGCATCTGATAGCGTCACCTTCTCAGTTGCCATGGTGAAGTCTTATTTTCCTGCGGAAGGTCATGCAATGAATGAAAAGGAACATCCAGAAATTCTGAAAGCAGTACCACCAGCGCAAGTAAAAGTGGTAGGGCTGTGCTCCCTGTAGCATTCAATAAATATGAACATTTATTTGGGACTAGACACAATTTTATAATCAGTCTTACTGTATAAACTATAGACAATAGTTAGTTAATGTTTCTCAAATTTTTTAGACATGGCCGATGTATATGGTGCAAAGGTCTTTGCACCCTTTAAATTTTCAATGTTCACAGCCCAGCACTGGAGATCATGTGGGTATGAACTGGGTGGTTCCATTTCATATCAGGCAGAGGCTGTCAGGGCTTGGTCTCCGATTATTATGGATAAATTACACAAAGTACCGCTGTCGAAATGATGAAGAATGGCACTGGCTATTTTTCAGTGTCATTTTTTATTTGCCCTGAAAAAAATCATAACCACAGGGGTACCAAACCTGCTATTTCTGCAAGTTCATTTTTTCTCAACTTTGGATGCTTGTACCAATTTTCCCATACGTTACACAAAAGCCAAATTTGGAACGGAGCAACTGCCTATGTAGGTCTGAATTGTCAATATAAAATAATCGCGAAAGTATGATTGACAACTGAGGAACAAATTTGTAAAAATGCTATTTTACGACATTTTAGCAATTTTCGCAATTTTTTGTCTTTGCAAAAAAAATATTTGTAGGCAAATGAAACATATAGACTTTCAGTACAACTCATACCCTCTCTACTCATCAGCTTTGTTAAACTTCGAAGTCAAAGGTTGACAGTGGAGCCATTGTTGAACATTGTTAACTTCGCAAAACATGGTTTGGAAGAAAATAATTTTCTCCAAATACTAATGAGATAATTATTGAACACCAATTTATTTCTGGACAGAGGAACATCTGAGCCACACACCAGTGCAAAAATTTCTCCATGGAGCCCACTGACCCAGTCCCATGACTCATAGCATCATGTATGGTACATTTGGTTAGAACTTCTCTCCTACATGTAGGCTACATGTGATTGTATGATACCTTGAAACTTATATCTGATACTGGTTAATGCTATGTGACGTCCGGTGAAGTCAAATCAGGCATAGAGGTATTTGCAAAGTTGTACTCACATTTTTCCAGAAGTCACACCAAATGTTGCGCTGTTCTTTGCAAAGTAACCTTGCCACGTTTCATGTTCCAGTAATGGCTGGACTGTATACTATGAAACGGTTTCACTGTTTGCCATAGTTTCTCCCTAGTTTCACGAAATTGTGTGATTTTTTCGCTTGGCAAGTGCAGCAGGGTCACATTAGGGGGGTTCTGCTTCTTGAAAAGTTTGTATGTCTCTTGAATTGACTTTGTCATGTATCATTTTACTTTTTGCGTCTTTTCCCCGTTTTACATGGCACTGGTAACATCTTTCTTATTTGGACTCTGCCGGCTGCAGTCCAGGTGACCTTCCAGAAAGTAGTCTGTAGCTTTTTTGATGGCCTCATCACTCACTCTATGGCCCAGATACAGATCAGATGGAGCCCATACACCCTTTGCAATGCCATCTTCTTGGACTTGTCCACCATGTACTTTGTGACACTAAAAGTTCTCATGGTGGTGTCCCTCGGCATGGTATTTGGGACAAGTGTTAACAGCTTAATTTTTTCACTGGTTGTTCGGCCTTTCGCAACTGCATCATACTTCACATTTTCCTGCCACAATTCACACTTTCCGCACTTCACATCACTATCCTTGGCACTAGAATCGCTTGACACATTGTATAACTCTTGGATTCTCTTCTTGGAACCTATTCTAACTTGTTAGATTTTCCTATTTGCATACGACTTCCTCCTGCCATGATGAATCATGCTGCGTGTCCTCAAAGGTGTTGCCGATAACTGCCGAACACTTTCATTCACACTAGCAACACATTCCCCCCGGGTGAGCTCAGGTATGAAAGGCTGGTCTGGTGAGGGGGTACTTGCACATGGTTCTTCGTCTTCACTTGAAACATTTGTGAGTTTCTCGTAATACGCAAAGCACTTATAGCACAGACGATCATCACTATCCGCATCAGTGAAGCCAAGTTTTTTCAGTTTGCCTGTTAAATCTCCAACTGCTCTGAATACATTATGAGCTTTTTGGAAGATGACCTTCTTGTGGCGCTTGCCGTAGTCTGCACACCTGACACGGTCACCACTCCAAATGTCCCTTGCCGCCATACTACAATGTGTGTGTGACACTGCACGAGATCCACAATGATACAATACTGAACAGCAAGCTACTTTTCTCAGGACTGACACTGGGGCGCCGATGAGTCGCTTGTTTACTACCTAGCAGTGCTAAAAGATGTCCCATGAAGAATTACTCTGAGCAGGTGTTCAACCTTGGCACTATGAGTCTTGGCCATCTGGCCATGAGTCAGTGGGGCCGAGTAAGTAATAAACTTCAAATCAGGATCATAAACCTGGGGAGGAGAGAAATTTTTGCACTGGTGTGTGGCTCAGATGTTCCTCTTCCCAGAAATAAATAGGTGTTCAACTGGGTATGTTGAGAAAATTATTTTCTTCCAAACCATGTTTTGCGAAGTTAATAATGTTCAACAATGGCTCCACAGTTAACTTTTGACTTCAAAGCTTAACAAAGGTGATGAGTAGAGAGGGTATGAGTTCTACTGAAAGTCTATAGGCGCATGTTACATTTGCCTACAAATATTTTTTTTGAAAAGGAAAAAAATTGCGAAGATTGCTAAAATGTCGTAAAACAGCATTTTTGCCAATTTTCTCCGCAGTTGTTAATCATACTTTTGCAATTATTTCATATTGACAATTCAGACCTACGTAGGCAGTTGCTCCATTCCAAATTTGGCTTTTGTGTAACTTATAGGAAAATTGGTGCAAGCGTCCAAAGTTGAGAAATAATGAACTTCAAGAAATAGCAGGTTTGGTACCCCTGTGGTTTTTTTTTTTTTTTTTTCAGGGGAAATAAAAAATGACACTGAAAAATAGCCAGTGTCATTCTTCATCATTTCGACAGCGGTATTTCGTGTAATTTATCCGTAATAATCGGAGACCAAGCCCTGACAACTTTTCTGGATCTGGCCTGATCTGAAATGGAATTGCTCAACTGCAGTATGAAACCACCGTGCCAGAACACAGTTTCACAAATGCTTGCACTATAGCCTCGCCCAACTAAAATACACTGTACTCCCGATTATCAGGGCTAATGACTAACTGCACAAGTGTCGCCAGATAATTGGAAAATAGTTATGGATAGCTTTAACATGAGTTATTCAAAGGTTTTTAATGAACTACTGTACATAGTGTACGCTGCTTTAAATACGGTTTAATAAAAATAATCAAACTTACCGTAGCTTTTTATAGTTTGTCTTCTAGAAAAGTATTATATTTTTTGTTTGCAAGCCATTTTCGAATTTTTTCGGGCTTTCAATTATTTAGTTTAGTTTTGGCAATTGCACAGATAGTCCGCACCCGAATAGTCAGGAGTACTGTGTATGTAAATATTTTTCAAGTCTAGCATGGTTTGGACCTGCACTCACTTTGGCGCTAAATACATTGTAGGTCGCTTGCACATATTGCAACACACTAGGTTAAACCAGGTTAAACTCAATAAATCAATACTTTGCTGAAATACCCATAAGTTACATAATACATTATTGGGCGTGACATAAGTGAGAAATGGCGGATCAGCAGCTTTATGAAGCCCTTCCTCTCCCTATGACTTTCATACGTATCAGATAGTTCGCAAAGCACTATTTGACTAGTGACCATAGGCTAGCGCTTAAAATGACCATGCATGGTGCCAGTTGGCCATCTTCAAAAAATGGTCCAGACAAAGAGCATCCAAGCACACAAAGGGGCATGCCCACAAAGGGTGATCAGAAGTTCTTTGACCCCACCCAACCCTTCCTAGTAAATGTCCATCAATTCAAAGCGACACTTATCGCTAATGACCACCAGGAATTACCTTTTCTCTCTCTCTTGGTCTATCAGTACCCTTGACGTGTAGGGCTGTCCGGTGGCATGGTGTCCTGTCCGATCACATTTCCCTTCTGTTCCAGGCTGTAATCATCTCCTTCCGACGGACAGAGGATGTTGCGGGCTAAGGAGGAGGAGAGAACGGGAGGCCGGAACGCCCCATATCCACCATATCGAATCGAACATAGAGGGGGCTTCAACTCTCGTCGAGGTGGGGCTGCCTGCTGGGTCACATCCCTCGCCCCCGTGCGCCGGCTTTGTGCCTTGATTTTACTGCCAGAATATGGGTTTCATTTTTTTGTCCCTCTGACCAACCTGTTCTTTTGTGTTGAAAGGTCTTTGCCAATTTTATTTTTTTGTCTTTTTTTTTTTTTGCAAACCGGACCGCGCCCCTTTCATGAGTCAATCCTGGTGAGGAGGAAGAGTCGCCATCTGTGGAGGACACAGCGAAACATTGCCTGTGGCGCTGTATTCGAACAGTCTGCAACTATTAATTATTATTAACTAGCAGCGGTACCCGTTCTTCGCACGGGAAAAAAAGAGCGTGGATAATTATACCGAAATCTTCTTAGATCTCAAGCAATATTAAATGCAAAACTG
>KZ538032.1:0-106706 GCA_000934665.2 Catajapyx aquilonaris
GAAACAGCGGCCATCAGTCGGAGATTAGCTCCATTTTCATCAACCCACCTCCTACATGCCGCTTTCCACTACTCAGGAGACATTGACAATAATATTCTTCTGTCGGTGTTGTTGCAATTGGATCTATGTAAGAGGTATGCCACCATTGCCAGGCAAAGAAGTGGAAGGGTGAAACAAAAACGATCTGTTGCTCCATTGGAAAGGTTAGCCTTCCTCTACTGGCTGAGCCCCCACAGCTACGTAAAATGCTCCTCTCAGGTACATCGTCGTCTGATTCGAAACATTTCCTGAAGACCATCAGAAATTACAATTCGGCCTTCCAGATGACATCTTTTGGGGCCGACGTTGTTAGAGAAGGGGGCTTCATGCCTACATTCAAAGTGCAAGGGCAAATTTACCATCGCATGGGATCACTCCTTCCTTCAGAAAATGAGAGTCCGCGGTTTCTGCAGCTTTACTTCGTGGGGAACATGCAACAGCAGGCGGAATACCGTTGCACCTACTTAAACGGCACGCGCCTCGACATCATACTGCAACTTCAGGAGATGATCCATTCCACCCACACGTTTGCGTCAAATGCTTCAAGCTTGCACTTGAGAGTCCTCCTCCTCTGGAATTTGACTTGGTCATCGATGCAGCAGACAAACGACCACAAGGCGAGCATCGTGGTCGATTCAATCAACCTTCTTGCAATGAGATTGCTGTTATCATGAGTGGTCAGGAGCATGGTAATAACCGGGATATTGTGTTGAAGCTTCGAGACAACACGCTTCATCTATGCAATTATGAACGTAATTGGCTATACCAAATTATTGAATGTGCATCCAGTCCAAAAAAACACACAATGGATGTGAGATTGTAAGCTCTGCCATGCTGGAGCTTCTATACATTCTACATTTACTTCTACATTTACTCCACAACCTTCAATTTTTCATGACATACTTTTGCTGGATTTTGGAGGTGTATCGTGTATTTTCTTACAATCCGACATCCGCAGTGTGTTGTTTGGACTTCATGCACATGCAATATGCTCCATGTCACTGGTATGCCAACATTGTATAGCCTTAAATATTGCAAAGGTAACTACCAAATCAATGAGTCACTCCTATGGAAAAGTATTTCATAACCCGAGCAACGCCGGGTATCCTGCTAGTAAATGATAATAATAGACATGGAGAGGAATAGACTGTGTGGTCTGTAGAGTACTGTGGTTATGTTGTGGTTTCAAACCATTCATGTATATTCACACTGAATTCGTCACCCACTCTCTGACTCTGACCATCCGATCTGGAGAGTGAACGTGTCTGACAGACTTTGATCCCAAATCTGAGTGGTGGCATGTGCTGGGCAGGAAGAAATTAAATTTATAGCCAGATCAGAGAGCAGAATTGCATAAGGGGAATTAAAGATCTATTGTTATAGTCAAGGTCTTCCTGATAAAGCCCCACAAATGCTGAGAGTGGGTGTGAGATAATATTATTGAATACTCTCTGGTTTCGGCGGTCTTGGCTATAGTTGCTGTAGTAACATACGATGGCGATGCCCATAAGACGCCTACGAGATCGAGCCATTCATTTGTAGTGGCAGTAGGCTACAGTGCAGTGGTGAGTGTCAGAGTTTCGCATTAGAATATTAAAGACGAGGCAATCCATTAATTGTTAGTTACTTTGTTGACAAGTAGCCTAATTCTTAATTGGCAATATTGTGACGCCAGATCTATTTTTAAGGCTGAATACAACATTATATTGTATTAATCTTGGTTTGGTTTGGTTTATTGAGAAGAAGCCAAAGCAACTATGGCTATCTGGCTATAGAAGACGCAAAGGTGGGATAGATGAAGGGAGAAACGAAGAGGAAAAAGAAGAGAGGAAAGACTGGTATCTCTCTTACTCTGTCTCCTATCCCAAAGACCTCTCCGACTTGGGTGGCCCACTGGCCCTGCCAGTATAGACGAAACTACCGCCGGCATAGCTCTTGGGGTCATGGGAGAAACTCAAACCCCACCACCACGATAAGGTGGAGATACCATCGGGAGGTACACCCGCGAGCATGAAGATGGAGACGGCAAGCCCTCACCTTCGGCAGGCTGCTCTGCCAATCTCAGCTATTACGGTATTAAATATACTGACATATATACACGAACACACGCCTGAAGCAGCTAAATCGGTCTAAAAAGAGTTCATTAATTTGAGTCGGATATAGAAAGGTCAAAAAAGGGCCTGCCGTCTCCATCTTTATGCTCGCGGGGGTACGCTGCTTATACACTATGCAACACGATATTTGTCAATGGAAATTCATTGCTATTTCCATGTTCCTTAGGTCACAAGTAACTCATAATGGGCATTCATTTTGTCTTTGATTTGTTTTTGACCTCGGGGCAGTCAAAAAAACCAGTCCTCAAATATAGCAGTTTTTCCCAATCAAGTGGGTCTAAAATTCTAAATGTTGCTAGACCATCTCGGATTTTTCTGAAAATAATCACAGTGTGTCAAACTTCAATACCTAGAAGCAAGTTCTAAGCAGCATTATTGTGGACTGCCACTGTTGCTGTACCAGTTGGTTGAAAAAAATGAAGATTAGAATATTAGTGTTCAGAAAGGCGAGCGTCAGAATTTTTCTACGTAAGTCCGAATTTGCGTATCTCGTACTGTACCTGCCTAAATTGGGGGAACGCCTGCATTCCAAATAGACATCAAAAATCGCGCACGAATATACCCGACAATATATTGAAAATCTATATCATTATGTTTATAATTGTACTAGCTGCGGCACCCGGCGTTGCCCGGGAAGAAATGAATGAAGGGAAAACACCTGCTAGTATATACCCCCGTCAACTGTCTGTCTTTCTGTGTGTCCGGCCACCATAAATGCCATCTGTGGTCCTGCTACTCCAACACCTTCAACCTCTCCCTCCTGTATAACGGCAACCGTCATTTGCCTGCCATCTGTAGTCAACCCCAAACACCCCCATCCTCTCCCGGCCTGGGGGTGGGCACAGATGGCAGGCAAATGACGGTTGGCAGGCGGACAGACGGACAGACAGACAGACTCACAAACGGATTTATTTATATAATAATATATAGATATTAAGAAAATACGATTTCATGTGCGGTAAGTTTATATCAAAATATTGTACAGCAGCCCAATCTGGGTCCGTCATTATTACTGTACTGTACTTACGTTCTGGTTTCAAACAGCTCATGCATTCACACCGTTTCACAGTGATTTCGTCACCCAGCATTCTCTTGCCATCCGATCTATCTCGAGGGAGCTCTCGCTCGTGTACATGCAAACTTTGATCTCAAGTCTGAGTGATGGCATGTGCGGGGCAGGAAAATAGATTTATGTAACAAGATCAGAGCCGAGCAGTTCATAAGGGGAAAAATAAAGATCAAGCATATAGTCAAGGGCTTCTGATAAAGCCCCGCAAATGCTGGAAGTGGGCGTGAGAGAATCGGATACTCTGCTCTGGGTTAGTTGCTGTGGTGATGGATGACGACGATGCCCTCCAAGACGCAGCCTGCGAGATCGAGCCATTCAGGTGTGGTAGCAGTACTGGACAACACTATAGTGGTCAGTGTCAGACTTCAGTCTGACATATTAATTTTTGTGCTTATTGAATGGGTCGGCATTGTCTATTGTTTAGTAGCCTACTTTAATAGTGTGTTCCAGAAGTGATTATGACGCACCTTTTCTCCGGGCGTGATAGTTTGCGAGTTTTGTTCTAAACCAGTGCTCAAAATCAGGGTTGTGAACCGAACCGAACCCTTGCTCCGTGAACCCGATAACAGCGAACCCGATCCGGAGCAGTAGAGTCGGGTTCGGAGCGAGCGTCGGAACGGGGTTCGGGTTCAAGGCGGCTCCGGAGTTGAGTGGAGGCAAGGTCGGAGCTGGTTCGGAGCAAGCGTCGGAACGGGGTTCGGGTTCAAGCCGGTTCAGGAGAAGAGTGGAGTGAAGGTTCGGAGTTGAACCCGGTTCAGGAGCGGGGTTCGGAGCGTGTTCCGGATCGGGTTCGGAGCGGTTCAAAGCTTGGTTAGGTACAACATACCAACCCAACAGGGGGAAAGGCAGCAAAACCGCTGGATTTACTCCAGAGTATGCATCATGTTTTCATGGTGGGAGAATGACATTTCCAAGCACCCGCGATACAGGGTGTACCGCAAATGTCACATTTTCATGCATGCGCATTTTGGTATGTTACAATATGTCATGCGCATTTTTGCATGCCACAATATGTCATACGCATTTTTTGGATGTCACATTTTCATGCATGCGCATTTTTGTATGCTACAATATGTTATGCGCATTTTTGTTTGTTACAATATGTCATGCGCAGTTTTGTATGTCACAATATGTCATACGCATTTTTGAATGCCTCAATATACCATACCCATTTTTTGGATGTCACATTCTCATGTCATATGCATTTTTTGTATGTTACAATAATATGATATTGTAACATACAAAAAAATGCGTCAGACATGAAAATGTGACATCCAAAAAATGCGTATGACATATTGTGACAAACAAAAATGCGCATGACATATTGTAGCATACAAAAATGCGCATGACATATTGTAGCATACAAAAATGCGCATGACATGAGAATGTGACATCCAAAAAATGGGTATGAGATATTGTGGCATACAAAAATGCGTATGACATATTGTAACATACCAAAATGCGCATGCATGAAAATGTGACATTTGCGGTACACCCTGTATCGCGGGTGCTTGGAAATGTCATTCTCCCACCATGAAAACATGATGCATACTCTGGAGTAAATCCAGCGGTTTTGCTGCCTTTCCCCCTGTTGGGTTGGTATGTTGTACCTAACCAAGCTTTGAACCGCTCCGAACCCGATCCGGAACACGCTCCGAACCCCGCTCCTGAACCGGGTTCAACTCCGAACCTTCACTCCACTCTTCTCCTGAACCGGCTTGAACCCGAACCCCGTTCCGACGCTTGCTCCGAACCAGCTCCGACCTTGCCTCCACTCAACTCCGGAGCCGCCTTGAACCCGAACCCCGTTCCGACGCTCGCTCCGAACCCGACTCTACTGCTCCGGATCGGGTTCGCTGTTATCGGGTTCACGGAGCAAGGGTTCGGTTCGGTTCACAACCCTGCTCAAAATAAGAATATTGAAAAACAACTTTTAGGACATTTCATTCGGGGACGTCTGCTGACATCCCTATGCCGCATAACAAGTTTTTACTGCTTTTTTAGCCTAAGGAACTGGTGGAAAGCAAACCTTTTTGTACTAGCAATGACCTGATTCTATGGTAGACTAATGTTACCAAACAACAATCAATCCTTGTTGACATTATGGCATCATTGATATTGTTGCATGTCATTGTTGACATGGTAACCCCGTTGCCATGGTAACGCGGTTGCGGGAGAAACCAACTAACTTTGCCTTCAAAAATTAATGATTGTTGTTGATTGCATTAACCATTGATGCAGGCCGTGAGAAGAAAGCATGTACAGTTTCTACCGGTTCCTATACACTACATACTGTACCGTACAGCACGTCTAGTACAATCTGGGTTCTGTCTTGCGGGTAAAGCCTTGTTTACACGATCACTTTCCTAATGTGCGTAGTTTACACAACTTTCCTAACGCAAGTCCCTACCCTCCACACGGCCACTTTGCTAAAGTTAGTACTTATGGAAGTAGGCCGTTAGTAGGCAAGCTGCTGGGCCGTTAGCAGTGGTTAGTAGCTAAGCTGAATATGCACCAGATTTTACATCTCCTGGCCGTCCACATAGACTGTCCTCGTCCGCCGACTCAGCCCCCTGATCATACTCCCTGCCTTGACACACGTAAGATACGGTAGTTTAATATAAAAATCTCCGCCAGACCTGGAATTTGGCGCTGGCGCGCCCTCACAGGGATCTACCGCTGCCAGCCTAGTCTTCAACCGCCAAGCCAAACTCCCTCCAAGGAAAGGACGGTTTGGTGTGGTTCCGAAGGCGGCCAACCCGAACTGACCCCCCCAGTAGATTCCTGTGGGGGCGCGCCATCCAGCGCCAAATTCCCCACATGGCAGAGACTTTTATTATTAAACTGTGATTAAACCAAGGGGGTAATCACTTCGGTACTCCGGTGTACACCTGGGAGTGGTACTCCCTGGTACTCCTCAGGCACCTCACTCTTTATTACTCCGTGGTACTCCTTGAATTTGGTACCCCAGTGTACACTTTTCAGTCGAGTGATTACCCCCTTGGATTAAACTACCCTTAACACAGGGCTAGGCTGGATGTGGTCCTCGTCGTCGTCATCATATGCTAGGAAACACGGAAGTGGAGGGTGCACGATATAATAATTCTGACATAGGAGACTAATCGAGGGTTTTTAAAGCGACTATTTCAAATACGGCTGAGATCTAGCAATATACGACTATTTAGCTCGTTGTAATCATAGTATTTATCCCTTTCCAGTGATGTAATAAATGGTCTGATTTAAAAAAAAAGTTCTATACCGGTATCAGAAACTTCACTCGTAAGGTAAGCTGCCCGGGCTTACATTGAGAGGTCATAACTTCTGACCTTGTAGCGCAGATAAAGCCAAGTTTCACTCAACGACTCCATTGACAACACTTGCTGTTCCCTTGTAAGAAGTCTAAATTTTATATGAATTGATTTTACTTCCTGTGACTTAATGAATTGCCAAGTCGTCTGGAAAAATAACAAGTACACTGTACACATAACCTGTTCTAGTTCCAAACGGATAAACTTATTTGGTGTCTGAAATTTTCACTGACTGACAACCGAACTAACTCTTTACCCTCCTAAATTTTGAAATTTTTGAGATTTTCTAATTCTGCTTGGCCTAAACATCACCTCTGCTGCTAATTTTCACGTGAAAATACAAGGCAAAAGGCGATATTCCGAACCCACAACACTAGCAGAGGGTCGCGGTCGTAGGTCCCCGGTCGCCGCAACTGTAGCGCGCTCTCTGGTGGCGCGAACGAGTAGAATATTACCTCTCCCGCTTCAACATCAATTTTATGTAGCAATTTATGAGTCAAGTTTAATCAATCATTTACATATCACTGATATCAGTCGCGGCGACCCGCGACCGGATGCAGGTGTTGTGGCTTCGGAATATCGCCTTTTGGCTTGTATTTTGACCCTGCTAAGGTGAAAATTTAGGAGGGTCAGTCAGAACTTCATCATTGCCTAGATTCGCCTAAATCAAATTAAAGGGTAGCCTAGAGATGATGGGGTAAATTTCAAGACGTTTTTGTGACCCTCAGACATGGGGCAGAGACGCAGAGTTACCATGGAGTAACTTGTTTATTGTCTCCCATGTTAAGGTTGACTGACCTGATGTGTTGGAAATTATTTTGTTATTGGGTGTTATTATTAAATTGATTTTAATTAAAATGTTGCTCCAATCAGACTTATACTCATGAGGAGTGCTGAAATTCCATCCATACTTGTAACGTTTTCAGAATTTGGTCGTGTGCGGCATTTTCGCGGACCTAAAATGTCAGAACTTTGCTTTCATTTTTGTGCAGTTTGTTAAAAAACTAAAACGGTGCTTACCAATTTTTGGCCTTAAGCTGCTTACTAGTTAGTAGTTACTTTCAAAGGTTTAGCTGTTATCAAGAATATAATTAGCTATTATGCCTATGACTTAATGGCAGAGAGCGTCATTGTAGTTCTACCGTCAGCGGTAGGCCCCTATAAGCCGAATAAAAATAGGCAGTAAAACTGCAGAAAACTATTCTTCCTCTGATGGGTGAGATTAAAAGTAAGAAACAAGTCCATAGGTGGGGGTTGGTTCGTGTCATGGGGCTGTGTGATGATTAAATTTAATTCAAAACATTCGTGCTTTGGGACTGGGAAGAATTAGGCAGATATCGCTTTTACGTACTCCTCCGACTCTCATACTCTGCCTAATTCTTCCCAGCCCCAAAGCACGAATGTTTTGAATTAAATTTGATTATCACACATCCCTATGACACGAACCAACCCCCACCTATGGACTTGTTTCTTACTTTTAATCTCACCCAGAGGAAGAATAGTTTTCTGCAGTTTTACTGCCTATTTTTATTTAATTCTTTTCATCATCATAATAAAGTAATCTTAAGATATTTTAGGTTTTCAAAATAACACGACGTCGTGCGTATTGATCCCTTCGACAATGGATTTCTGTAGGTACCAGGTACAGTATTTCAGGAAAGAGCAAGATGTTTACTATGGGGATGGGGACAATGGGACTTCAACGCAACCGTCAGTATTTTTATTCATTTAAGCTTATATACAAATCATCCCAAGTAGGCCTACTACATACCGCGGTTACAAACTCAAAATGTACTGATCCTACGACAGCCTCAGTCGATTCATCTCTTTCAGCGCCTTTTGATTGGCGGGACCCACAACTTTCTCCCCCACGGACTTTGTCCTCAACTTGTTCATGTCCAGTCCTAGGATGGCTATACTCCTTTGAGGCTGGTGACGCGGCTCAGGGCTACATATGCTTGTCCTTTAGCAAACAAATCCTTCCCCAGGTAAACAACAGCCTCATAATTATGGCCCGCATATACTGGATTACTGGATAGTAACAAAAGAGTTAAATACATAAAATTTTCATACTAGTATAGATTCCGGATAAAACAGACTTTATAGTCCGGGACGTAAGCGCAAAAATCAGGCCTAACTCTGCACTTTGTGATAAAAAGGTGCCACTTGGCACATACGTTATCTAGGCCTATAGGTGCTACTTGAAAGTTGGCGCCACCTGATCGGCCCCTTAGGTCGCGAGTTATGCGGTGTTGCCAACCTGGTCCGTGATGAAACTATAAGCGTTTTAAACTTCGCACTTTGTGATAATAAGAAGGTGCCACGTGGCACACATGTTCCCTAGACCTATAGCAGCCATTTCAGAGATGGCGCCACACGATCTCCCTTTAGGTCACGAGTTATGCGGTGTTGACAAGAATGCCAACCAATGAGGCTCAAAACATGGAAATGTCCTAAAAGTCAGATAAAACCGCATGAGAATGGCAGAAAATGATCCAGATCCCCTCTGACGTTGTATTACAACTTACATACAAGGTAGTAATGAGGTAACAACTGTCCATAACGGACCCTGTGTATAGCGAAAGCCTGTAAATTGCGGAAATTTTCTGGAACCTGGGGTGCAGTATATACAGAGGACATGCTATGTTTTTTTTCTTCTTTTTGATCTAAGGTGCCGATCGGGTGGCGCCATCTCTCAAATGGCTGCCATAGGTCTAGATAACATGTGTGCCAAGTGGTATGATACCTTGTTATTACAAAATGGAAAGTTAAAAACGCTTAGGTTATCCCGTACCAGGTTGGCAACACCGCATAACTCGTGCCCTAAGGGGCCGATCAGGTGGCGCCAACTTTCAAATAGCACCTAGGCCTAGAGAACATATTATGTGACAAGCGGGGAAAGTCTATCGTTTATCTTCACTAGCGACGAGGCGGGGTTGGGAGGGGGGGCGGGCGGAGCTGGCTCCAAACATGTTGGCTATACGCGACGCAAACAATCGGTTGCCGGGAGAACACAACAAAGGGCGTCTTCTTACCCCTGCCAGGCGAACCGATCATATGAGTGCTGGGAGCCAAATATGAACGCCATGAGGGTTGCTGCAGTTCGTTAACCCACAAAGAACGACATGATGTCACACCAGCAGTGTTTTCTTTCTGACCACATGCAGTAGTATGCCTGCAGAGTGAGTCGTGGACATGATTGGAGGGGAGAGCCTGGTGGAGGCGGGCGGAACGTGACGTCATGTCGTTCGTTGGTTTAACGGACTGCGTGAAGGTAAACTTCGCACTTGGTCGCAAAGTCACAAATCCACAATAACGTTCGTTGGCCTGCGGCGCACAATGAGGACCGCATTGTTGGCGTATACAAACCTACCCTCTCACGATCCGCAATATTAACCCTTTCGTCCCCAGCCACCTAGAATCTAGGCTATGAGAACTCGACCGCGCAGTACAACCAGCTACACCCTCCATCGCCTAGTTCCGCTTACGACTGCGCTGAAGATACGAACAAGATATTTTACAAAATAATAATAACAGCTATACTTACCCGTTCATGGATAACGCTATGAATGTGTTGGAAACAATTTTCCTCCTATATAAGTCCTTAAATTAATTTCCAAATATACGGTATCGCTGTGAAAATTCGAAATTCGAGTCCTGCTGGCCGACTGTTAGGCTGATTTAATTATGAAATACGTTAAAATATACGGAATAACAATATTTTGAGAAGGGTGCCAGATGAATTTGCTGAAATCGTCATACCTTTCGAGAAGTAAGTAAATTTGGGAGTTATCCGAAGTGACAGGAAAGTCTCAGGATATTATTAATTTATTTCTCGGAAAGTACAGCGATTTCAACGAAGTCTTCTCAAGATTGTTATTCCGTACATTTCAACGTATTTCATAATTAAATCAGCCGGTAAATTGGCCGGTAATACTTGGATTTTCATCTTTTACAGCGATCTTTTAGGAAATTAATTTACGTACTTATAGCCAAGAAAAATTGTTTCAATACATACGTTGTGTTTTGTATGAACGGGTAAGTATAGCTGTTTTTTTGTTTGACTCGCAGGAGATAATGTGAACCTTTTGATTTCCGTTATGAACAGGGATTTTCTTTGAAAGGAGACAAAAATCGCTTCCATTTCCGCGTTGGGCATGTTCCGTTATATCCGTCAAAAATACATTGCATGCCATATGCATGTGCCCGTTCCCGGAAAATTCCGCAATGGACAGGTTTCCGCTAAACCCAGGGTCCGTTATGGGCAGGTTTCACTGTACTTTGATGACACTGTCACAAGTGAAAATGGCACATAACACTCCTGCCAATAAACATGGGTTTTTCCAAGGTTTTATTTGCCAGAGGAGTATTTTTGTTGATGCATGCTGTAGTTCTTTCTATTTAAAATATAATCAGAGTAGTCTTTAATTTTTTTTTAAATATACGCAGCATCGTAAGGGGATCCCCAGAACATACATTGTTCTGAGACAGTTACCAAATGATTCACCAATTAGTGGGAAAGCTCCAGTTTAGTAAGCCATCTATAATACAACAACTGTAATCTGAAAATGTTATTTGTATTATTTACGTAAACATTATTTGCAATAATTATAATCTTGCTCTAGTGAGCCTCTAGCGAACAGCATGCACATATTTTTTAAAGATTCTTGATGATTGGTGAATGGGGCTGTAAAACATTTTATAAACTTTCTAAATTGTCCTGGTGTTTTGTACAAATCCTTCAGTGAGAGGCCATGTAACTAAAGTCATTTATTTATTGGTATTATTTTGAACCAGTAGTTTGGTGTGTCCATGATACACATGTTGTTGCAGGCAACTTCAATGACATTAGTTGAACTATGGTTCCAACATGCACGGCTCGAACATGCACAAAAGGCAGTTCTCCTTCCCTCCACCAATGCCTCTTGCCCATCCTCCACCTGCAAGCACATACATGCCACCACAATCCCTGATCTACCCACAGAACCAAAGACAAACCCTCCCTCACAATATTCCTATTCCATACCCACCTCCTATGAATTTCCCACCTCCTATGAATTTCCCACCTCCTATGAATTTCCCACCTCCTATGATTTTCCCACCTCCTATGAATTTCCCACCTCCTGTGAATGGCCCACCTCAAGGACAACAGAAGAAGAATTTGCCTACGACACCAGATACAGATTCCAATGCCAGTGTCAGGATATCGCAGGATGGTATAGGAAACAAACAGTCTCGTTTATCGAGCCCACCAGATTGCTGGAGGTATAGGAGCATGTCCAGGTCTGAGTCATCCACATGGAAAGATGGCAAGATGCACTCTCAGACATCTGTCAGGGATCATCCAAGGTGAGGCTAATTCTCAAGGGCCTCTGAACTGATAATGATGTAAGAAATTTTGTTGCAGTGAGGCTAGAAAATGGAGGTGTTCCTATAGCCACCGAAATCAGGACGGGTATCATGGCAGATATAGTTTCAGATCTCAGTTAGAATCAAGTACCTGGGACAGACGGGCTTGTAGTCGTGAGAAAGCACAGGACCGAAGGGCACCCAGGCCCAGAAGAGAACTGCGTGGCAGAAGCATGAAGGCGTCGCCTATGTCGAGGCAATCTGAAGGCAGAAGCTCTGATGGTCAAGTGTGAGTAGTTATTAAGATCTACTTACAAGCATAAAATAATATGACAAGTTTCTGACATTGTCCTTCTGTGCAATGTGGAAAAGCAGTAAATGTGGTTGATTGCTGATGACATTGCAAGCCTGCACACAGGAGGTGTAAAATGCAGTAGAACTTGTATTATGCAAATCTTACAAGAACCTGAAAAACTTGGACTAATAGCAGATTCAAGGTGCGGAATTTTGAAAAAATTCGCAGGGCAATGTCGCAGGGCTAACTGTACAAGGACATTCATTGGGGTTTAGTGGACCGCCCTTGCTTGGCATCTGGCACGGTACCTTTTATTTTTCTATTTAGATGTAGAAGCTTTGGTCCTTTTCGTAACGCCCGGGTACCATGATGTCCGTGAGCGAGGGGGGATGAGTAGGAGGGGATATGCAATGTGCACTGCAGTAAAGTTGCTGTGATCATTTTTGTGAACTCGCTCAGGTGGTTAGTCTAGCGGAAATCCCACCCGAGATGAAGCCAGGGAAAATGATGACCCCTAACTATGCATGAAATGAAGATGGGAATGCCCGGGCTTGGTATCGAACCCGGAACACTTACATCCTTGGGCGCATGCGTTACCGCGCGCCATTCCGTCTCCCATGGACATTTACTTTATTTCCACACTGTTCACTGTTAAAATATGAAACAGACACTGTCCCATAGTGTTACATCATATAATTATGGGAAACAAGTATATCAGTATTTTCCTCGGTTCAGAATGTCTGTATTGAGTTCCGTTGGAAATACAAGTTTCATAGTGACTATTGTCCCTCCTAGACGCTGTGCTTTCTTGCCCTTACGTCTTACAGATAGTATGCCTATAATTAGACAAGATTTTGAATATCAAATGAGAGAGAGAGAGAGAGAGAGAGAGAGAGAGAGAGAGAGAGAGAGAGAGAGAGAGAGAGAGACAAAAATAGTCCAGATTGGTATACCTTTGCAGAATCTCTATTAATAAACGCTAGAATATCGTGGCAATTTTGGTTGACAAACTATGAAAATATCGATGTTTTACTAAACTAATTACAACAACTACTACTACTTACTAAACTAATTTTGTGGATAACACACTTGAAGCGGACCAAGTGGCATTAGTTGACACACGAGCCTATAAACATTATTTTGAAATTTCGAATGGATATCTACAGGAAAAGTATTTGCACCAGGGGATGCCATTAAAGTTAGCACGATTAATATTAAATTGAGGGAACAACTCTAGAGTTCTGTACATTCAAGGATACTGTATGAAAATTGACAAAGAAGAAATAATTATGTTCCTTATGTAACAATATGGTTGGTTGATCTCTTTTTCATATCCTGTTTGAATGTGATTTCTACCAAGAAGCTCGTGAGTGTATAAAAGATTTTCCGAGGGTTCCACCAGATGATGTCTATGGCCTAGTCCGTATCCATTCAGGCAGGGGGGTTACCTTCATAGTCTCAGATGTTTTTGAATTTAACATATGTTAAAATTCAGGCAAAGGTAAGAGACCCGTTTTTTTTTGTTTTGTTCAAAAAAATTCCTGGCCCGAGATACAGGCCGCCAAAGATGGCGCCTCGGGCGCCATATTTCTCACTTGGGATTATCGGCAAAACTTTGAAACGCTCTATCTCTGGAACGGTTAAAGATACTTTGTTGCGGGTTTTTTTTATTTGAAAGATGATATTCTTCCGATTAAAATGATATCCTCCGTTTGGAAATATGTGTCCAAGTTCTCTTGCTGTAGCCTTTTGAATATCTTTTTGGAAAAATCAAACATAATTTTTTTTTCAAAAAAGGCAATCCCAAAAATTTTGATTTTCTGACTGTTGATTAGTACCATAGAGTACTACATTCCCTGAAAAGGAGAGCTTCCACCTTTGAGTTTAACAGGTTTTATAACCAATGTTCATGTTTAAGCTTCCGTGGTTAATTTGGATTGGATACAAGATGGCTGGGGCCAGGATCCACACCGATCCACACCCTACTCATGTGAAAATATCAGTGGTAATGATCCTATTGGCTATTGATTGTGAACAACAGGTGGTGAAGTTGCAACCCATCCTTTTGTGGTCCAACAGCACTTAATAAGTAAGCTTTTGTGAGGATTCCGCTGATCACGGTCTTAAAAGATTTAAATTCAAATAAAATTAAAAATTAAAATTAAAAATTAAAATTAAAAACAAAATTAATAAAAATTAAATAAAGATTAAATTTTGGAAACTTTAGTATGCTTTGAAAGCTGTATCTGTAACTTATATTTATTAAGAATTAAAATGCCATGGCAAATAAGACTAGAGTTTGATTTCATGAGACCAATACGTGAGTATGTGTAACGGAAATTGGTTTAATGCATGGCAAAATTTTCAATTGTTTATAAACCCTGTTAAACTCAAAAGTGGAAGCTCTCCTTTTCAGGGAATGTAGTACTCTATGGTACTAATCAACAGTCAGAAAATCAAAATTTTTGGGATTGCCTTTTTTGGAAAAAAAATCTGTTTGATTTTTCCAAAAAGAAATTCAAAAGGCTACAGCAAGAGAACTTGGACACATATTTCCAAACGGAGGATATCAATTTAATCGGAAGAATATCATCTTTCAAATAAAAAAGCCCGCAACGAAGTATCTTTAACCGTTCCAGAGATAGAGCGTTTCAAAAATTTGCCGATAATCCCAAGTGAGAAATATGGCGCCCGAGGCGCCATCTTTGGCGGCCTGTATCTCGGGCCAGAAATTTTTTTGAACAAAACAAAAAAATACGGGTCTCTTACCTTTCCCTGAATTTTAACATATGTTAAATTCAAAAACATCTGAGACTATGAAGGTAAGATTTTCTCTTTGCCTGCCTGAATTGATATGGACTAGGCCCTATACTTTGTTAATAGATATGCCTACCATAAAGGTCTTTTCCTTATACATCAGTATTGTCACAGTTGAATCTTGAATGCCTTACCTGAACAGCCCCTTTTTGTGGTGGGACTCACTCGCTTTTTGATCTGAGGGTGTCCAGAGGAGCTGCTGATACTGGCATATATAAGTATTCAGTGTGATATTGGGTTTGGAGTCCCCTTAGCTGATGGTGTTGTTGAGCCTGGGTTCCTGGTTCATTGTTGATGGATTTGACGGGCAGGTTGAACGCACGTCATGTGTGAGGTTCAGTGAATTGTATATCCTAGTCTTCCCATGGTTTCATCATCAGATATTCTTTATTTTGGGGAAATGTTGAACGCACTTTAAAGTGTGATGTTCAGTGAGTTTGTACGACCTATCCTCCCCCATTATTGCATCATCGAGTGTTCTTTATTTTTGGAGTCTATTGTTGCAAAGGTTAAATGAGTAATGTGAGGATTGATTCATTGATTGTGAAGAGGTATTATTTGATTGATGTTTTGGATGCAACAGGGGAAAGGAAGAGGGATTCGAAGCATATGTCATAGTGTGCTGAAAAGCAGATGCGGGGTCAGGGATGTGTGTAAGATGTTTTGATGGACATGAAATGGGGCAAATTGGCAGTGCATGATCATTAAGTCCACTGCGCTTGATTTATCACGGACCTATGACCTACAGGTTCCGTTTGGGCCTCATCCTCTCCTTGTCTTGTGACAAGTATAAATTCTTGTATGCAGTAAAAAAGCTACAACTGTGCGATATTGTCATGTAAGTTTGGAGGGGGATGGTCTTTCCAAATATACTACATTGTATAGGGAAATAATAATAATAGTAATAATAGTAATAATAATAATAATAGAGGGCGACACGGTGGCCGAGTGGTTAGCGCCGCAGCCTTCTACCTCTAAGGTCCCGAGTTCGATCCCCGGGTCGGACGGAGGATACTTATGTGGATAGAGTTTCGATGGGTTCTCTCCGTGTTCGCGTGGGTTTTCTCGGGGTTCTCCCGTTTCCTCCCACTATCAAAATCCATCACATTACAGGCAAATGATTAAAGTCGGTTATTCAAAAGATGATCCCCTAAGAGGCCCAAGGGGCCTATCACGGGGTATCCATAATAATAATAATAATAATAATAATAATAATAATAATAATAATAATAATAATAATAATAATAATAATGCAGTGGAAAAACATCCCTGAATCTGGCTCAAATTTTGACATGTGGAAACTGAAGAATGCCCCCCCTCCCCCACTTCGAGTTACAGAGAACTTTGAGATATGGAAAGTCGACTTCCTGATGATTTTGACTGATCTCTTCAGCTAATAGAGCACTGTGAGTTAGGGATGTTCATTTGCATAAGTTTCGTTCACTATAGGCAAATTCCAGATACTGTATGAGTTTCAAAATTTGGAGCCTTGAATGCTGCTTATTATTTCCCAATAATTAAGGTCGTTAATTATTTAATTATTCATTTTTAAACGATGACATTTATCTCCTTCTTTTTCCAGTTTGACAGAAGAAGAAAATTCTAAAGTAGATTCCTCCGAGCTGCCACAAATGGTAAAGAAAGTGACTCTTGAAGATATGATTGAGCAGGAAAAGAAGATTCGGGTGGAATCGGTTCCTGCCACTCTCTACTATGTAAAGGATAAAGTGTAAGTAATTTGGTAGAGCACTGTTACCAATATTATTGTGTGTAGCCTATGCTATACAAAAGGCAAAGGTCGATTTAGTTTTCAATGATTCTCATTCAACGCTTTCACATTAAGTTATAATTATAACATCTGGTTTTCTGCTCGTAACGGGGGTGCTCGTACTGATTCTCGCAAGGGCTGCGGCTGGTCGGTTGGGAGCTCCGCTCCGACCCTGGAGGCTCCCAATAACAGAAGGCCTGGTATGAGGTCAGCTGTTGAATACTTGGCTCCGACAATGGAAGGGCCCAGTGAAGACTGGCTGCAGCAACACGCCCCAATGGGCGATGAATTATTTTTTTTTAAAAGCGAGCTAATGCCATTTAAACGCTCACTAGTCGTTTTGGGGTCCAAAAAGAACCCCGTTTCAAGTTAGCGACCGGTTTTTTTTCCTGACCACAAATAGTCCTACCCATGGTTAATTCATGATTGGCAGGTTTAAACTTTTCGCAGGCAACTATGAAGCTTTTGAGACTGGGGCGAGGATGAGATTGTAAATGTTTACAGTATATTGATTTCTCTGTATTGGTTTGTGGCACATGCAATGGAAATAGACTATGGGTAAACAGTGAACAACGCCTCATGAGTTAACCACGGTTAACCAAGCATCACCGGAGACCAATTTTTTGTAGGCCTATGTGCCACTCATAGGCTAATACTGCTGTTGATGAAAGTTTATAATATAAAAACGGCGTGGGGACAAAAAAGACCCCAAGTTTCTAGTTAACCATGGCTAAATGAGGTTTAATATTGAAGGTTAAAACTCTGTATATGCAACTGACAGTTTTCGTGGTAATAACCTGTAAAATATAAGAGAACTTCTGTAATTCGAATTTTAAAGCCACCATCAAGAAATAACAAGTTTTGTGAAGTGTGAGTTAAAGGTGATTCCATAAAATAACTTAGTTATGGTAGAAGTGAGTTCGGGTGTTATCATCAGCTGGACGATAACCTTAATGAGAGAAAAACTTAGTACAAGGGGCCAGCCTTTAAAACTGGACAATATTTATTTTATGGAAATTAATTAAGCAAAGTTCTATCCTATAAGCTAATGCCTGGAGTTTTTGGTGGACATGTTCGAATGAGGAATGTTTGTGTGATTACTTTACTTTGTGACCACCTATTTTTGTAATTTTTTTAATGAAAGAGAACTTGCGGGCGTTCAAATGATGGAAGTTCCTCTGCACACTGCTATTGTCGCACCAAAGGAGTAGTATTGCCTACGAATGCTGTGGTGATGCCAATAACTACTATTGAGTATTACAGGAACACAGAAATTATGAGGGCAACGCCAAAATTGGAGGATCTTTGCAAACGCTTTGAGTACGAGCTTGTAAAACGCGCTGAACATATCCGTGCAGAAAAGCCAAAGTGTGAGCTACCACCTCGCAGGGAAAAACTGCGAATCTGCAAAGACAGAGGTACCGGTATTTCATGTCACATAATTATTATATCTTTCTATTTTCTTATTAATTTATTTCGTTTTACAACAGCAACATGTGGTGACAGCTCAAATGACTCCAGGTCAAATGGGGATGAAAATGACTTGGATTTGGAAGACCAGGAGATAAAACAGCATCATCCAGACGGTCTTCACCCAGAGTTGTGGTATAATGATCCTGGAGAGACGAATGTTGGTCTGTTCTGCAAATGCTCAGGTCAGGCTCGGACTTCGGGGATTAGACATGGGATTTATGCAGGTGAATCTAGGCTGACACCCTGCGATACACTTAGCAACAATGCACAACTGCTGCATCATTACAAGATATTAATATCGCCTCCTACTAATTTTTTGGTAGGTCAATTTATAAAAATAGTATTATCTCAAGAAAATAATTACTGATTTTTATTTTGTCACAGACAAAAACTCCAACTGTCATCCAGCATGATGACAATGAATTTATCTTTGAGGGTTTCTCTCTTCTGTCACATCAGCCTCTGAAATATTTTCCGCCCTGCAAAGTGATGCGATTTAACATAGAACATACCATACATTACATTGAGGAAAAGATGCCTGAATATTTTGTAGTGGAAGAATTAGAACTGTTTAGTAAGTGATTAATAACTCAACAGTTCTTTGCTGCATATTTCTGAGTGCTGCAATTGCCTTCCAGGAAAGTTTCTCTTCATAGAATTGCTGGAACTGGTTGATCTTGACATTCATGCTGTAGGAGACAAAGATGGCTGTCCTCGATTTCACATTATGCCGCGGTTTGTAAGAGAGATTCCTAGTAAGTAAAGAATGCAATTTTGTTTAATCTTCTTACGAAATACCGTATGTTTCCATTTTTTCAGATAATAGAAAGGAAATATTGTCTATGAATGTAGTGCTGACATATTTGGTGGAGAGCAACAAGCCGTTGATCAATGAGTCAGGTCTCCCCCGCTTATTAGAAATGCCTCATCTTGATTGGCAGAAATATGTGGCTGAGGTTAAGGGCATGATTGTAACCTATCCTGGAATGAAACCGTGTTCAGTGCGAGTTGACCAACTTGACAGGCAGCAGGATCCGTGCCTGAGGAATGGGCAGCAAGTGAAGAGGGAAAGAATACAAGAGGAAAAAGAGATGAAGGAAATTGAGGAAGACAAGGTGACAGAGGCTGAAGGAAGCCATGCCTATCCTGAGATTGTTCACTTTGGAATTAGGCCACAGCGGATAAGCTATTTACGCAACCCAGAGTAAGTTGGACAGGCACTCAAAGTTCATGCAAGAACTGAATAGATGCCATGATATTGGCTGTTTATATGAGGCAGGGGATCTAGTCATCTGCCAAGGGCACAAATAGCATGAAAAGTATTGGGGTAGGAGGTAAAGCTCTTTCACATTTTCTCTCAAATGATTATGCAAAATATGGGATAAAATTTCTACTGCTGTATATTGAAATTTTAACTAGTGATTTCTTCGGTGCCTATAAGGACTGAGAATGCTGCACTGGCCCAGGTTGATATGGGATTATGGGTGGAATTTTCGTCCCACTGCTAGTTACTGCTAACTTCGCAGTAGGCCTACCAGTATTGGACCTTGGTACTGCTAAGTTCACTCAGTAAATTCTAGTAGTGGGACTAAAATGCCACCATATGTCATTATGCCCACGGAGCATGATTAGTGCAGATCAGAATGCTCTTCGCCATTTGTTTAGTATAAATTGAAAGACTAAATAATGGTGATGGAATATGTCCATTTGTGGTAGTAATATATTATTGCGTCGCATTGCAGTTGTGAGATACAAATAGCCGTTATTTATCATTTTCTTTTTTAACTGTCTCTTTATTTAGAGTTTTAGACTAAACAAATAGCACTGAACAGTGATCTGTACTGTTGATATACATAACCATAATTATGTCAAACTGGGTCGGGGAGGCATATGTCTCAGGCTTTTCTGGTAGAATTCCATGGAAAAAAATGTATCTGGGCAAAACATTTCCATTGCAATGAAATGTACAGCATAAGTTATATATAGTATTTTGTCAACTTTTGCATATCTCTAGTAGATGTCAAAAATTATTTGGTAACTGCAGGCTGTGATGTTGTTTATTCCATATTTATAACCATTAATGTTCCTCGATTATCTCGATTATCCTCGATTACATGATGCTTATTTTATTCAATAATATTGCTGTCCAGTCTGCAGGAAGGAAGCCTTTTTTCCCAGTTCCCCCTCATTTGCTGTAATTCTACAGTCTCACTTCTAATCACTCATGTCTCATTTCTTGGCATTTAGAAGCTTCAAGTTTTAATGTAAATTTTTGTATTGATTATCATTTACTTAATACAATTTTCCTAGTGTTATTCAGGTCCAATTCACACATTACATTAAAATCTTCATACTGTACTTGGACAAATGGATAAAAATCCAGTGTCCAGAGATGAATTCTTGCTGTTGACACCGAAGCAGTGGTGGCGGAGGGGATATGGTATCCGACTGCTAATCGGGAGGTCCTGGGTTCTAATCCCGGTGCCGGCAACTCTAACCATGGTTTTCTGTGGTTTCCCACGGTTCCTCCAGGAGAATTCCGGAGGTGTTTTCTAAACTAATAGGCCACAGCCACCTCCTTCCTTTCCTATCCTATCCCAAAAAGTGCAGTAAAAACGAAACGAAGAGTTCCAGTAAAAAAAAAATCCCCCCTAAAGAGCCGCCGGCTGATAACGGGGTATGAATAATTATAATTCTTGCTGTTGACTGAACAGTAGTTGTATTGAACAATGGGCATTCCATAAGGTTCGCTGATAATAATTTGTATGATATAAGTTACACTGATAAGAAGGTGCAGAATTTGTACGTCACAAACCTTTTGCAATTGTTTTGATCATAACTCTTATGAAAGGCTTATTGGTTATTGTTTAATCTCACTTGTAAACATCAGATTTATGAATTGATTGCCTGAAGTACACCTTTTAAAATTTCCACATAATCCGCCTATTTTCAAATGTAATACTAATTATTATTTAATAACTATTTTCAGGTATCAAAAGACTCGGCGTGAGTATGTAAAACTCCGTCATATTTTGGCAAACATGCCCAAGCCATCTTTTGAAGAGAAACGAAAGCTGAAAGCCAAAGAGAAGCATCTCCAGGAGATGAGGCTGCACAACGAGCTGAAGCGATCCGTGACAGTAGCTGTTTCTAGCAAAGGATTTTACCGCAGCGGGATCATGTATGATGTAGTGCAGCATGCTATGATTATTCCTGCTCTAGTTTGCCATCTACGATTCCACCAGTCACTGTCTGTTCTGGAAGAAATCATAGGTTACACATTCCAAAATAGATATCTGTTACAGCTGGCACTAACTCATCCTTCATACAGGCAAGAATATATTATTCATTTACATCTCACTTGTCAAGGCTGGGAGAAATTGGGCAATATTTTCTTATTTAAATCTAATATTCTTCTTGCAGTGAAAATTTTGGTACAAATCCTGATCATGCTCGCAATGCTATTACAAATTGTGGCATACGTCACCCTGAATATGGTGACCAAAGGGCGAACCCACGTAAGAGGGGCATCAACACCTTGATTGACATAATGTCCCGTTTTGGGAATAAGCAGGAGACAGAATCCAAGGCTACCCACAACGAGCGACTGGAGTTCTTAGGTGATGCAGTGGTGGAGTTCATCTCAACTGTCCATTTATTTTACATGTTTCCAAATTGGGAGGAGGGTTTGTTGAGCATATACAGGAATGCAAGTGTGCAGAATCAACATTTGGCCGTCTTAGCCAAGGCAAGTTTCTTTCACATTCTTCAATGAGATTTGCCTTTTGGTGGCAATAGTTTTCTAAGACACCTGTGGGTGTCATACACACTAGTGAAAGTATTTATTTCACTTTGTGGCGAAGACAAAATTCTGGTACTTAATTTTGGCATATTTGTAAAAATACAGTATAAGTAGGCCCTGTATGTTACCAGATTCCAAGAGCAGGTATCTTTTGGTCTGAAACACTTTAAAATAATTTTCCACGAAATTCAAGATAGCTCATAATGGTGCATATTTTGAGCTACCATTTCCCATAAACCATGTGTCAATCTTACTTAGTATTTTAGGAACTGTGAGACCAGGAAAACGGTTATGAATATAATCCTGAAGGTAATACGAGGTGTGAGGTGTGGTCTTGCCTGTATCTATTTTTATCATTTTGACCAATAATATTTATGGCATGAAAATGGCGACTGCCACCAGTGCCTCGTGTGGTCACTATAGTGTAGTATACTATTCACAAGCTTGCTGCTGCACTGACTCGTGTCGTCACTACTGTAATATACTATTCACACGCTTGCTGCTGCACTGCCTCAATGTTACTTAGAGGAGTATAATTATACTGTATTGAGTTTCTACATTACCGGTACTGTACTTCCTGCCACGACCTTGTCCTTGTGGATATTTTGATCAAGTGTTTTGATCCAATATCGATCCAAACTACAATATTAAACATCTATTAATTATTTTATTTTATTTTTTATTTTTTATTATCAGGGGAATTATGCGAGTAATGTGTTACATTTTGCCAGAATTTTAAAAGGTTAAACTTCTAGCCTTCCATTTTATGAACTATTAGTTATGTCTATATGGGGTGTAGATGTCAGTTGTTGTGCCCAACCCTTTTTGAGGTTTCATGCAAGAAAGGCAAAAATGTATGATCTGGAAGGAATGCAGAGAACCAGTCAAAACTCCTGCATGGAAATAGATCCTCTCAGTAGGGAGACGGAGTGGCGCCGCGGTAACGCGTGCGCCCACGGAAGTTAAGGTCCCGGGTTCAATCTCCACCCGGGGCTCCCACCTTCTTTCGTGCAGAGTTGGGCCATCTCTGGCTTCGTTTCGGGTGGGAATTTCCGCTAGACTAACCCACCCGGGGGAGTTCACAAAATGACCATAAAACGACATTGCACTTGCACTTTGCACATCCCCTCCTAATTACCCTTGGAGCAATTAAAATACGTATAGATGTATCGCTCCAAAAACCTCCCCTAGAAATGGCCTCTCGGCCAGATAATGGGGTACAACTAAAAATAATAATAATAAAAATGATCCTCTCAGTAAGGTTTGTCAGAATGATGTTGCCATTTTACGTGCATACATAAAGTGAAGCCTTCAGGGAATATATATACCATCGCAACGTGTCACTATATGTGGCTTACTAAGGTCCAGTGCACCATGGATGCAGAATTTATCGTTATTTTTTATATTGTTGTCAGAAATTAATAACCAGGATAAATCTTCATAGTCCGCTTTCAGTGATGAAACTGACCGTGAGTCTAAACTAAATTTCAAAATTTTAGACACTCAAGTTGGACCAATTTATGCTCTGCTCTCATGGTTCTGATCTGCGCAATGATGCGGATATGCGCCATGCTATGGCAAACTGCTTTGAAGCTTTAATGGGGGCCCTGTTTTTGGATGGAACCATCAAAGTGGCTGACAAAGTGTTTTCCAACACAATGTATGGTGATGACAAGGATCTCTTGGATGTGTGGGTGAATTATTCACCCCATCCTCTTCAAGAGCAGGAACCCAATGGTGATCGCCAGTGGATAAGTTCCTTCCCAATTCTGCAGGTAGTACTTGCATTTTTTGTACTGTCTCTATTGCACATTCTAATGGTGATGACTGATGACCAATTGATTGAAGTAAGTTATATTTTTCAGGTTAGACATACAGACTTTTTGTGTGAACTTTATTTATCTTTTATTGGTATTGTTTCATTCTACAGACATTGACACAATTTGAGGAGGCAATTGGAGTGGAGTTTATTCACATCAGATTGCTAGCACGTGCTTTTTCCGATCGAAGTGTTGGATACAACAATCTGACGATGTAAGTCAGTATAGTCAAAATGTTTGATCATCAAGGTAGTTACTCGGAGATTTGTACCGGCGTTAAGGAAGTAACGTAGTATTCTTTTTTTTTTTGAAAATAGAAGCACCACTTTTTCATGAACCCTGCTTATCCTAATTTATTTATTTATCTAATATATATTTCAAGACCTATATCTGTCTGTGACCTCATCAGTTCCATACGGAGGCCTCCTCATATGCCCCAGGGGTATCACTAGGGGCGGTTTTTTACTGGGAAGGTTCTTAGCGCATTGGAATTGACCTCCGAGGTCATCCTTGGCCACAGGAGGCGAACAGGACTTTGGAACACTCTTCTAATAATGCGCAATTGGCTGTAAACATCACCTGTCTTGGGTTACCGGGGCAACCACTGAATGCCCAAGTCCCGTCCCCACTGCCCCCCCCCCCGTCCCATACACCCTCCCGCTCCCCCCCACCATCCCCGTTCCGTAATAATCAACATTTAACTTTCAATATTTCATTATATTACAAACACAACACAAAAAACACGTTCCCACGGCAACGACGTTCCATCGCGGTCAACAAGCAGTTCCATAATCTACACCGGCGCATTAGCAAAAACATACGGTAACAATGAAGCAACCGAAGAAGGTTGGCATAGTGGATAGGGCGTCCGACTGCTAATCGGGAGGTCCTGGGTTCGAATCCCGGGCCGGCAACCCTGACCGTGGTTTTCTGTGGTTTTCCACGGTCTTTCTAGGATAATTCCGGGGTCGCTTCCGTATAATAGGCCACAGCCGCTTCCTTCCTTCCCTATCCTTGGAGGTTGAAAGGCAATGCTGGGCCAACCTCCTTAATATCAATTATAAAAGTAACAATGAAGCCCTTGGCGACAGTGCCGGATCTACGAAATTTAGGAGGGGGGGCAGAAACCCCCACCCCCGCGGTTTGAAAGTTTGGTATCATTTTTCTGACATGGATCTTCTGCACTTCAGGCAGTGGCGCATGCAAAATGTTCTTTTGGGGGGAGCTGGTAGGCGAGGAAGCCCGCCGCAGGCGAAAATGTTTGTGTGTTCAAGGTCACACAAGCTGAGGGTGCTGAATTTCTTTCTGCCAGAAAGAAATATCATCTTCAGCGTTGTTTTGCATTTCTGCTGGGAAAGAGTCCCTAAGATGCACTACAGTTTTGACTACCAGTCCAAATAATATACTGTTTGCAGATATTTTCGTAATGAACGCACGTCTTGTCATTGTCCCGGACAATACACAAGAGAAGGGTTAGCATGAAAGCTTTCTGCAGGACAAGAAGGTTAATAACTATTTCAGATCTGCATATTGCACTTGAAAGGAGTTCTGCTTAATAGGTGGCTGTAGTTTTGTCGTTACAAGTTCACAAACAATTCCAGTGTTGTCAATAACGTACATTAGAGGGTTTTCAATCATTAGAGAGCCGTGCGTCCCAATCTTTTTCGGATAGATGTGTAAAATTCGCAACCACCACTTCCAATTCAACCCTACCCCTTTCCTTTGGTGGTAGTTAATTACAATAATCGCTAAATTAACACATCTCGTTTACGGGCAAATTTTCTAGAGAGATAGAATCAATCTGCACAAACAACTACGTAGTTAACCTTCCTCGCGACTCCAAAGGGGTTGCGACCGCAAAACGGAAAAGAACACAACAGCGGCGGATTTCCCATTAGGCACAGTAGGCACTGGCCTAGGGGCGACAGCGAGTTGCAATAAATATATTTCTCAAATACAATAATAGGAAATTAAGGCGAGATCACTAAGAAAACGAATTTTCGAGAGCTTGATTTGCCGTATACAGGCAGATATCCCTGAACCCGAGAGACGTCGGCGCCTGTAGCAGCTGTGAGTATGGGAGTGTCAGTACTGTGTACGCGTCACCAGTGAAGTCCTGGTCCCATGCTGTCCAGCCATAAGCACGGGTGGTCATCCTGCACCTTGTCTGTGTAATGCTATAACCATTGTGTCATGTGTCGTTCAATAAATTAATGTGTACTGAGAAACTCGCCTTGATTAGGAGTGCCCCAACCCACTTCATACTGGAGAACCCGGTGGGCATCTGACCCTATCCTCACTCCCAATCATAATCCTTAATCCCAACCATAAATCCCCAAATTGACTAGTCGTTACAAAATTCCCCAGGATACACGTGTGGTGCCAAGCTGTGGCGATGGTTACATAAAACATGCTTCAAAATATTATGGACTAATGGATAATATTATTTTGTTTGGCTATCTCAGGTCCCCACGTTGAAATAACTTATACTAACTTGAGGTGTGAAACATGTGTATTATAATAATAGTAATAATAAATAATAATAATAATAATAATAATAATAATAATAATAATAATAATAATAATAATAATAATAATTGTGGGTAATGCTTTCACCCCTTACGGGGTATATCGCATGAACCTTTATTTTATTTTACAATTTTTCTTTAAACTTCCACTCCGGTGCAAAGAATCAAGGAATTTGGGTAAGGATAGGGATTTTTCGGGGAGGGGACACGGGTGCAGGTGCAATGTCGTTAAACGGGTCATGTGCAGTCCCCCAGGAAGTTAGGTTGCCAGACACCTCCTCGGTGCAGGTCAGAGACCCTCCTGACGCAGGTGAAGGGAGGTTCCCCAGGCGGGGATCGAACCTGGGGCCTTTCACTCAGCAAGCCGAGACGTTACCATCTCGGCCACCACACCTCCCCTCTATTCTCTACTCCATAAAGCAAATGTCACTTTCTTTGGGAATAATACGGCTAGGATGAAACCAACTTGTGTCACGAATCACACTTTCTCAGCCAAGGGCCATACCACGTCGAAAGCACCAGTTCTCGTCCGATCACTGAAGTTAAGCGGCGTTGGGCGCGGACAGTACTTGGTTGGAAGACCACCTAGGAAAACCGCGTGCTCTTGGCCCATTTTTTTGAATCATTTTTGAATTTTTCACGCTGATTTCAGCAATTAAGATATTGTATCAAGGTCTTGGGACGATTTTTTAAAAAAATCATTCTCCTTTACTATTTGGTGAACCTTATTTGCACGAGGTTGCTGCCTCCTGATTCCCACCCTCGCCTCGGTGCTCAAATGTGAGAATGACACGTGGGTCATACAAACGAATTCTTGTTCGCCCATACCGGATGATTATCGTTCGAAATTCTCTACTCCATAAAGCAAATGTCACTTTCTTTGGGAATAATACGGCTAGGATGAAACCAACTTGTGTCACGAATCACAATTACTCAATAATATCTCATACCTCTTGACGAGGATATAGGAGGATGGTAAATATTTCACACTTCCTTACGTCGCAGAGACCTCCGAGTACTACTTTTGGATTCCTTACCCCGCCAAAAATTCTCATAATCGCCAATTTCCCATCCGATTTAGAGATATAGCCAAAAGAAGAATCGTGCACGTCTGACCTTGCCCATCTGCTGGTCGTTAAGTCCCCGACAACAATGGGCCCACCCCCTCTCTAGGGACCTCTCCACCCGCTCTTCCATATGTGTATTCCCCCGTCCTCCCACCCTGGTTCTCCTTTTTCGTGATACGTCATCTATAGGACGCATTCTTATCCTCTTCACCTTCAGCGGTGACGTCAAGGGTGAATGATCTGTACATATATGCCTCCGCCATAAACAAATTGCCTTAAAAGACATGCACTGTGCACATTATCGTAACTTGCAGAGTTGCTACTACGGCATACTGCTTGACTCTTCCTATCCCGATTCATATAATTACAAAAGTTTTTGTGAACTAAAGGCATTCTTCTTCGAAATTACTAATTGAAGGGGTCGGTGCAATACTGCCCTAACCCTCCCAAACCTGATTTGAGAAAACTGCAGTTGAAAGTTTGAGAGGCCATATACATCCCATATACCATGTGACTTATTTAATTTGATTTCTCAGTGACCGATGGCAGAAACTGCACAATTTCAATGGATTTTATTAGATACATGAGTGTAGTACATGGAAGTGTGCTTAACTCAATTTGTGTCATTTGGTGGGTTAGGTCGGTATTGCACCGACCCCTTCAATTAATCCGCCATTCAACGGGCCGGGTACCATACCGCTATATATATAATACAATAAAATAAATTAAATATATTATTACACCTTGATTGCAGGGGTTCCAATCAGACCCTGGAATTCCTGGGTGATGCTGTCTTGCAACTTATTGCGTCTGAATATCTATACAAATATTTTCCTGAGCATCATGAAGGGCACCTTTCAGTAAGTGTGCGATTATTATGCTACTTTCATTTCGGTAGTTTGATTGCGGATTTGTACCTCTAGCTGCTACGAAGTGCATTGGTGAGCAACAAAACCCAGGCTGTGGTCTGTAATGACCTTGGTATGGCTAATTATGCATTTTACTCCAACCCCAAACCCGTGATAAAGACAAAAGATCACGCAGATCTGCTAGAAGCATTCATAGGAGCCCTGTACGTGGACAAGGTTAGTGTGGCATTTCAAATTGTGGATAAGAAGTCATTCATTAATTAATTAACATTTTATTCACAGGGCTTGGACTATTGCCAAGTTTTCTGCAATGTTTGTCTTTTTCCTCGGATGAACGACTTCATCCTCAACCAAGAGTGGAATGATCCTAAGTCAAAGCTACAACAGTGCTGCCTAGCTTTACGCTCAACGGATGGTAGTCCACCAGACATTCCTGTTTATAAGGTAATTGAGAGAAAGGGGTCTTCCAACTCACGTATATACACTGTGGCTGTGTACTTCCGTGCGGAGAGGCTTGCTAAGGCATCAGGTCACTCCATACAACATGCTGGGATGAATGCTGCTAAGGAAGCACTTGCAAAATATCAAGGTGGGAATTACTGGAGTAGATGTAGGCTTTCCATGGCTCATTTACATATCTATGCTTTTTTCAGATTTGTTTCCACAATTCACTCATCAACGCAAAGCATTGAAAAAGAGCAAAAAAAAGCAGAGGAAACCCCAGAAATAACTGCATGGCCTCAACCCTCTGGATGAAAAATCGTTTCTTTTTGTGTCAAAATGTTCCTTTTCTGTAGGAGTAATTCACACTGTGACTTTGTGCCATGGAGGGCTTTTCTATATCATGGCACATCTTCATCTTAGTAGCAAGCGGAAATGGAAAGTGGTACATTTTTGCACTTCCAAAAATTTAAGGGTCGCCCCGAATAATGTTGTAAGTGACATTGGTTACCGTGATCACTTACAACATTATTCGGGGCGACCCTTCAATTGCAGTGGCGGATCTAGACGTCGTTGTTGGGGGGGGGGGTGATTTGTCGCCTCGCTCGCCCCCCCCCCTCCCCAACCCCAAATAGCCCGCCGCAGGCGAAATTTTTTTAAAACTCTGTAAGCACATCGGATAAAACTGAAAAAGTGATGCCAGTTTGTGATAGGGGATTGTGCCTGTCCGTAGCTGTACCGTAGCCCGTACCGTAGTACCGTAGCCGTGGCCTGTACGTAGTTGGGCATCTTCAAGGGATGCCCCGCGCCCCTGGAAACGTCCCACTGCGGTCCGGCCCATCCGCACAGGGGCCGCCCCTAAGGCCGCTTCTGCTGCCCCGCCCAAAGTAACGATGACGCCATCTTTACTTTGGGCGTGATTGGCATCACTTTGCTTGTATGGAAAGGGATAGCGAGTTATGTATCCAGATGAATAAAATATAGTAGATATCTTTGGTCAGAACACTCAGAAGCACCAACTTTTCAGACTGTCTCCGTCCCAGTCTGCATCACTCTAGAGTGAAATATCACGTATATTAGGTGAGAATAACATTGACATCTTCTTTAATACATATCCAAAATTGTATATACATAATGGGTTAAGTCGCGCAGGACCAAGTTTCTGTTGCAATCTTCACCGACGGATCTTATGCCACGGTGTTTTCTTTGGCTTCGTCTGCTCCTTTCATCCAAAAATACCCAGAAGGATGTTCTGCAGGCTGTGGGCTTTTCGTTGTCGGGCTAGCCATGGCCAAATATTCACTGTTGGTAGTGGCACCAGACACGTTTTGATACTGTTGGTTAGGTTCCTGTGCACTCAGGTTTTTGTACATGGATTTGTTAAAAGGGTTGAGATAACCAGACTCATGTTCATTCATTTTCAAGTAGGGTTCGTTCAGAGCCAATAAATTCTGCCGAGAAAATTTAAAAATATTAAGACATGGGAATAAGTGTTTTCAGCGAAAATGCATACCGCTTGCACTCTCTCGTCTAATATGTTGCCGAGGTCGCTGGACAGCTTTATGAAGTTGGGCCTCTGATTGGGTTTGGCTTTCCAGCAATCCAACATCAGTTTGTAGCTAAAATATGAATGGTTCTTAGTTTATGAAGGATAGTGAACAGAAGAGTGAATGTTAAAATGATGGAATTTGCCACAAACATCAGAAGTTATCTTGTATGATTTCAAAATAAAAAAAAGTTTATATAGATTACCAGCCATAATGTGGGTTCATTTTGATTATGTTTTTTAGTAATAGCTGCAGGGTGACCAGATGGAAATGACCCAAATTTTAATAATTACCGGTATATCTCAGGATTGACTTAACGTACAGTACGCGTATACTGTTTATCCTAGCTGGTGAGTCATTGAAAAGGATTCAAAGTTTTTTTCTCGTCATATTTATTCAATCCGCACCTTTAATAGACCACTGCCTGAAAAATTGCCTGACCTCCTCCTAGGTCTACAAACTTCGCCCCTCTATAAGTACTTCCTATGGAGTAATATGAATACCGGTAATATTGTTTACCAGCTTAGGGCAGGTTTCACCGAGCTTGGTATATGATAAAACCAGGTTTCTTTAGGAAAATCCATACAAATAGATAGGGATTTTGAGAAATACCCTGGTTTTATCATATACTGAGCTCGGTGAAACCGGCCCTTAAGGTCTTAAGAAAATTCCAGATAGCAAATCTGTAGCTACTGTTAAACCCAATATGCTGCAAAACAAATGGATGAAGATCGAATGCAACCTGTTTATTTTGTCGGGATGCATCGAGCTCCAACGTTAATTTTTATTGCAAAATTATATATAAAAAGAAACTCTGAATTTTTTGATTCACAATGAACCAATCCTGGTAAGTGTATGTTAGACCAGTGTTGATAAATTATATTAATTTTTAGTTTTGGGTCCTTTTCATCTGGACATCCTGAATAATATTGGAGATGTCGGATGTAGTTTTTAGGATAGGCTAAACAGCGCATAATAATTATACTCTTACATTTCAGAAGTTGCATATTTTGGCTTGTCCATTCTGTAGCCATCGTGCAGCATGCGGTACAGGTCAGGACCAGGTTCTATTCCTGTTCATTTTACAGTAAGTAAAGTCAGAATTAATATGTCACATTAAAGAGCAATGTGGTATCATCACCTGGATAAGGCATTTGTCCCAGAGAAAAGAGCTCCCACAACAATATCCCGAAGGACCATACATCACTTTGAACTGAAAACACCCGGTCTTCCATGGATTCTAGGGCCATCCATTTGATCGGAAGGACACCCTGTAAGCAACGAAAGAGATAATAATAAATTATTATGGTATGGTAATCATAAATACAGGGTGATTCTCCCGAATGGAAACCCAAACATCCCTCCATAACTTTTTAAATATGGTATGGTTCCCGATGAAAATTGACTTGTATCATGCCAAACAAGGTCTGATTAAAGAATGTACCAAAAGTGATCCCCTCCAGCATCCAAGAATTTTTGAATGCGAGTGTGTATATTGCCGAAGTCTCCTGCAGATTGAAGGCGGGTCGGAGATAGAGCCATCCCCGCCGCCATTCTGCAGGAGTCTTCGGCAATATGCAGACTCGCATTCAAAAATTCTTGGATGCTGGAGGGGATCACTTTTGGTATATTCTTTAATCAGACCTTGTTTGGCATGATACAAGGTAAGTACAAGTCAATTTTTATCGGGAACCATACCATATTTAAAAAGTTATTGAGGAATGTTGGGGTTTCCATTTGGGAGAATCACCCTGTATAAGGAGAAACAATGGTCCTTAAACAGTATAGGTTGTAGTTGAATATTAGGGATACTGAAATAAATTGTACTGCATTATCGTGCCTCCCTTAAGGCCTCTTTCCACCGGCATAATTTTCGACCACAAAAACAAAATTTGATGAAAAGCACAAAAATTGAGCACAAAATGAAGCACAATCCTGGATTATTCCAAAGTTCAAAATGTTGAACTTTTCACAAATTGTTCCCGGTACAAAATGAGAATCCAAGATGGCCGACCATGCAAGGCCGTGAACTGTGGACTTATCTGAATTATTTTGCGATAATTCAAGCACAGTTGGCTGTTAAATTCAGCCAAACGATTTTCGGACTGGGATGCAGTTTATATAAAATACATTGGCCAATACATTATAGGTAGCCTACGCCTGCCTTCCACCCGCACTCCGGCCGATCGGGGGACCCAGCTCCCTGACTTGGAGGGGCAGGAAGGCTACTGTAGACCGGCTACTCCCACAAGATTAACCCCTTCACTACCAGCTAGGCCGAAAACACCTATAAATTAATTTCGGGCTGAGGCCCATATTTGCAAAAGTTATGACGTGTTAAAGTGCCATAAGTAGTCAATTTCCATGCACAATGGGATGTCGTTAGCTACCTCATATAATGACATTTAAGTGTGTAATTAGTTTTATTGTACCAGATACAAGTTATTTATTTTATTTATTTATTTATTTATTATTTATTTTTATTGATACCCCGTGCTCGAGCCTTTGGGTCGTTTAGGGGGGTGGCAGACCACCATACAGTTTTCTATTTAACTTCAATCTCCGTGCAAGGACTGGTTCAGGATATAGGGTAGGGAAAGGGATTGTTGGGAAGGGGACACTTGTGCAGGTGCATTGTCTAGGCTTTTGGGCCATGTGCAGTCCCCCAGGAGGTTAGGTTGCCAGACACCTCCTTGGTGCAGGTCAGAGACCCTCCCGACGCAGGTGAAAGGAAGTTCCCCAGGCGGGGATCGAACCTGGGGCCTTTCACTCAGCAAGCCGAGACGTTACCATCTCGGCCACCACACCTCCCCCAGATACAAGTTATTTAACTATCATACAATTGATTACCACATAATTATGTGTATAAACCATTCATTAAAAAACAGAAACAAATATTGAAATGTGCACAACAAAAAATCTCGTCTCCTGACATATCGTGAGTGTCAATAAATTATTGACAAGTGAGTGTGAGCAAATGAAGACTTTTTACCTGTTAGCAGCACAAAGATAAGTGGTGCCAACAGTTCTTAATGTGGCGAGATACTTACACTATGGCTAATATACAGGTAGTTCTTATCGATGGCCTAATCGATGATGGTGACGCAATAATGACATGCTATTAGATCAGCGCTTCTTTTGTTGTGCACATTTCAATATTAATTTTGTTTCTGTATAAACTATTCATTAAAACGTCAACTGCATAATATATGTAAGTAAATTGTATGAAGTTCAATAATGTGTATTTGGTACAATAAAACTGATTACACACTTAAATGCCATTATATGAAGTAGCTAACGTAATCCCATTGTGCATGGAAATTGACTATTTTTGGAACTTAACACGTCATAACTTCGGCAAATATGGGCATCAGCCCTAAATGACTTCACGTTTTGTTATCATATAAATTAATTATGGTCCTTTATTAACATAATGAGTTTCATCCGGATCTGTTCGTTATTTATCACCCGGGAGAGGTCCTTTGTGAGTTTCATATTTGCTTTTAATGATAGCTCTGCAATATGTACTAAAATTACTGTGGGCAACAATTATAAAATAGTTCCTGGAATTTTAATTAGTTTGGTGTACGGAGACTTTCAAATGTTGAGTCAGCCAATTATCAGTTTGTGGCTACCATAAGGGGTGGACAGGAGAATTTGTAGATACTGTATATACCGTCCAGTACAATGTGTTTCAAGTAAATTTTTTCTAGCGATTTGTGATTTTTGGCCTCTTTCCACTGGCACAATATATTTTTGTCCTTCACAGACATTTGGTAAGATGTTAAAAACCATTTACCAACAGAGCTTTTGGTCTGCACAATAATTATATTCCAAGGGCAGTTCCAAAAGGACAATAATTATATTTTTGACATGCTTTTGTCCACAATATAGGGCTATTTAAACAAATTTACCTAGGAAAAAGCAGCAGTAATGTCGTGCTGGACGTGCAGCCAGTTTATTAACTTTAATTGTACTGTAATTAACTTCAGATTATAAAGTTCTCCTGCCAATGTGCATTGCTGCTCTCTTCGATTCTGTGTTGGACGGGGGCAATTCCGGGAATGTTCAAAATTATGGTAGACCTATTTTCTTCATGGGACTTCATTTTGGGTTGTTTTTGTATGTGGGATTCTCCCGATTCTGGGACAATGGAAACAACCCCAGGGTGCTTCATAATTATGATAACCCCAAGGAAGGACTTTCGAAATTAATTAGGGATGAGAATCGCTAAGCACCACGTAGGAAACAGTTGTTGGAACAATCACTTATAAGTCAATACGTATACAGACATACATCAGTCTTCTTTTTGTACTCTGCATTGTAGCCTTCCTTGGCCAGCCCAAAATCACAAATCTTGACAATATTGTCATAGCAGAGCAGCACATTCCGCGCAGCCAAATCTCGATGCAACACCTGCGAGTTAAATATATAAAAAAAACATTAGCGTTTGAGTCCTGTTGCACAAGGTTTTACTCTCGACGTGCCTTCCTGGAGGCGAGGTATTCCATTCCTTTTGCAATCTGAAAGGCCCAGGACACTAAGTCGGATGTGCAAATTGGATCTTCATTGGTGGTACTTGTAGCTGGAAGGAATTTTGAGGGATGCCCACAATTTCAAACTTAAAAAGATAGTGCACATTAGAATATATTTTAAACCAACCTGTCGGTGACAGAGGTACAGCAGCGCCCTCGTGTCTGTAGTCTTGAAACCTGTTACTAGTTCGATGGGACATCCGTGTAGCTGTAGACGATATCTCCTCCCAGAACACAACTCTGTAACATTTCAGTTGGTTATAAAGGCTTTTAAAGTTGATTAGTACTTTCCCCCGCTTCATGAGTAGCAATCCAGGGTATTTATGCAATGTAATGGGTTGTTTGGATGGCGTACCTAATTATCTTTTATTATGTAACTAGGCTGAAACCGATGTTCCTATATATGGATGTATCTGATAACTGCGTAAGAGCAAAAGCTTTTTAGTAGCTCGGTCTAATACATTTACAACAGCGGCACCAACAATATTTTTTGCCTCTGCTTTTACTACTAGTAGTGAGGCTAGGCCATCAAAACATTCATTTGTAACGTACACGTATAAAATAAGCAATGCAGCAGTAAATACCCGTCAACGACGCTAGGGCGCCGCCGTCTCATTAGCTCCCCGAATTCGACATCTATGCATCCAGTAGAAGGGTTGATCTGATCCAAAAACTCATCTCTGTGCCTCTGCAGGCATTTTTGGAGGTTTCCGAAAGGACAAAATTCCACAATCATCAAAAGCTCACCTAAAATTAACATACAAACGTTGTAAACCAAATTGTAATCTAAATGATTTTTTTTGTAAGAATAGTACTGACGTGACAAACAATATTAAAACGTGGAGTTTCCAAACCTACCTAGGCAATAAATAGTCTATTTAACATAATTGTGTGGTTGAAATTTATAATAAATAGTAACTATAGCCAATTTTCGTACTTTTTGTATAACCTAAAGAAACATACTGTTGGTAACTGATTAGGGATTACATTAAACTAATAACATCACGCAACTGGCTGCAGAGCACTATATTATTCCCAAGGTCTAGGTCTAGGTGTACACCTCAACACCAAGAATTATTTTGTTTAAATGATAAAACACTGCGATTTAACAGCAACATAGCTAAAAATATATTATCATATCAGTCCTACTGAATGATTTTGTATTTTTCTCTGCAGGTACACAATATTTGAACTATTTGGTGCCCTGCAACCTTACCTGGCAGCGACGAGTTCATTTGTCAGTACTATTCTTAGAATGAAATCAATAGCATTTGTCACAAGCTTGAAAAAATCATTGCCAAAGCATACGGTTGCGCAGGTTGGAAGTGCAGGCTCCCAGAAGGTTGACAATATTCAGATGGTTGCCCAAATGACTCATGATCTTGAGTTCGGACACGAGAGACTTCAGATGTGTTAGGTCCACTCTGGAATTGACCATCTTGACCGCCACAGTGGTCACTATGCCCTCGTTGATTATGCCGTCAGCGTCTGCTTGAACTACTCGACCGAATGCTCCTGCACCTAACTGCTTTCCTGCATCAGTTTCTCCAGTTAGTTAGATTAATCATGCTCATACAGGCTACTCTCTAAGGGCCGGTTGCATCAACGTGAGTTACATTAGGAGACAGTCAGAGGTTTTAAAACCGGAGGTTTTCAGAAAACTCCGACATGCGTTGTATCAATACATCTCTGGTTAACTTAACCTGTGGTTTGAAAACTCGCGCGATTACCTCAGGAGACATTCCAAATCCATCCGATGCGGTTGCCCATTGGCTTGAAATGTCACGAGACGTGTATGTCACACAACCAAATGTCACGGGAGTGACGGGACCCAGCAAACATTGCGGGCCCCCACAGAGAAACGCCATCTTTAATTCGAACGTCGGGGGGTTACTGACCCCAGCATCGACAGTGCTCTCGTCGCCCTCCAAAATAAAAGCTGTTTTGCCCCTGATCCTTTCCAGCCTTTTCCCGGAGTGGTTTTACCCCGGTGTTGTGCCCAGTGTACTCCCGGTCCTTTGTGCAGTCCCCGGAAACAATTTTCGAGGTATTAGGTATTAGAGGTATTAGGGTCGAAATACTGCCGCATTCCGCGAACTAGAAAACCACAGGTTTTACTCCTTAACCAGAGAAAATCGGGAGGTTAGTGTTCATGCGAGATTTAACTGCAGGTTTGCTCAAACTCGCGTTGATACAACGAGGTTTTCGTTAATCACGGATTTACTGCCTATAGTAGCCACAGGTTTAGAGAAAACTTGCTTTGATAAAACCGGCCCTTAGTGCCATACCTAGTGTCAGCTTGTCAATAGGAAACTCCCATCGCTTGTCATACGGCAGGTAATCAGCTTGCTGATCAAGGGGAATTTCAGGGTCGTACCTTTCTAGGGCGCCATTTTCAAAAGCAGACAACATCAGATAAAACTCTGAGATAAGTTTCTGTAAATAATATGTCAATTAGTAATCTTCCATGATTTGGCGAGATTATAATATTAGAATAATGCTAGAGTGTCTAAAGATCTCATGCTACATACCTTCTTTTGGCTCATTTTTTTCGTCAGCACCGCAATGGCCACAACTAGTGCAATTATGGCAATGACGACAACAATAATGACAACGACTAGAACTGTGATCGATGAATCCGTCTCTGAAATAAAGGTACAATCACAGTGAGGATGCCGCTTTGGATTTGTCAGGTAATTATGCACAATGTTACCTATAATAATGATTTCTGTGTATCCCGCTGCAGTCCCTGCTCTGTTTTCCGCTACACACTTGTAGATCCCGGAGTCATCGGATGTTAGGTTGACGGACAAACGTTGCCCGTCTAGGTAAAGTGTGTACTTCGTTTGGTTTGGTTTGATGACCAATAACTCTCCATCCTATGGATTTTAATTAAACAACAAGAACATATTTTAAATCCATTGAAAAAATGAGCTACACTGCATGACCTTTCAGTAATAAGTTGGGCCATGATTATTGCAAAATACGGAACTGTCCCTATACCAAGCGGAATTCCAAACGTCTTTAAAAATTTTATGGCAAATGTTTCGTTTTAATTTGATTGAGCTATGAGCATATAGCCTATTATCGTATATTTTAGATTACTTTCGGATAACAAGGTATGTAGGCCCTACTGTATACACATGTTCAGTACTCTTTTGGAGTGTGAGAATGCAGTCAAACTATGCACTACGCAAATATAGTAAGTTACTGTGCTGAATATTTTTACGAATAAGGAAAATGCATTACCTTGAACCAGTTTATTTTTGGCGTCGGTACGCCTGTAACGAAGCAGTGCATATCAAACGTTCCTGCTGGTACTGATACGCTTCCGTTCTTCACATTTGTATTGGTCATTTTCGGCGCTGTTAATGCTGGAAAAGTGCGAGATCATAAAAAACGACAACAAGTCGTATATTCAAATTTACCTTTGATGTTCAAGTTGACCTTTTCTATTCTCGACCTTTCACTTGGAATCAAATGACGGACTTCACAAATGTAATTTCCTGCCGCTTTTCGACTCAAGTTTTGGAACGTCAGTTTGTAGGTATACGAATAATTGCTTGTATCTTCATGCATGTTGTAGCCTAAGTCTGTAAGGAAAGTGGCGAGTGGATTTAAGGATATGATTAGTCTTCTGCCATGCTACCTAAAACAATGAAGTCTCAGCTACACATAAGGGCATCTGGTCCAGGGGGAAAAAAACTCGAGCTTATCGCAATGTGCAGATGTGACTTTTTTCGATAGGACGGAAGAATATTGTTCTTTTGCTGGATTGTATAGTTTTGGATACAAGATATGTCATTTTCGAAACATACCTGCATTAGCCCCTGGTTTTAGGATGATTCTGAAGTGAGAGTTCTCTACTTCCTTGATCCACTGCAGTTTGGAGGTGTAGTTAAAACTGTTGGCGGCACAAACCAATGTCACATTGTCTCCTTCAATATAGGTGAGTATGTTGGACTTATTTGAAGTTTTTTTCACTGCCATATCATATGGAAACTTTCCCACATAAAAGCCTCCGGGAACATCTGTGAAAATAATAATATTGTTACATGAAGCCAGGATCATCTTTTAGTGTTATTAAAAGTGCCAATTGGTACTATTCAGCAACATTATGCGTAAAAGCTTACCGCTTACTACAAATGTAGCCACGCTTTCGTGATTTCCACGAGAGTTGTTTGCGTAACATTTGATGTGACCTGACTCATTTGCCTGGATTCTGTAGGCTTCCAAAAGTTTGCCATCCAAATAAACAGAGGACACCAGGTTGTCTTTGTTCTGCAATTCCAGGTCATAAGAACACGCAAGAATAAATCCAAAGCATTTTATGTGAGCAGTGTTTCTCGACACTCTCGGTCATGAACTCACCGTAATGTCACGAAATTTTTCACACTTATCCAGAGTGGGACAGGGTTGGAAGAACCATTTGACTGTAGGTTTCGGAGAAGCATAAACGGTGCAATTCACATTGTAGGTTTTCCCTACGTCGTATACAGTCCTTATTCCTCGAATTGATACTGCTGGGGATCCTGTAGCTCAAGGAAAATATGTTGACGGTTTTTCCCAAATGCGAGTATTTTATGAATCATACCTATTTTTAGAATGAGGTTCTGAGAAACAGTTTGACTCGGATTTGAAGCCAATACCACATAGGTCCCCGCATCCTCTTCCACTATGTCCTTGACTTTCACCATTAGCGTAGTATCCGTCTGGGTGATATTATATTTCGGTCCTGTGGTTTCGACGAATTTTCTGTGTGGTGCTTTCAATCGAAAAGTGGGCCTAGGATAGGCCGTGACTTTGATAACCCACTGGACTTGATCACCGACTCGGGCATAAACAACCCCCGTGCCATCCAGTGTTAAATTTAGTACCGAGGCATTGGGATCTGGAACAGGGAATTTTTAAGTGACTCACATTAGACATTGGGTCGAATTTTCGTCCACCGATTGTCTCTATTAGCATGCTGGCTAGGAAACACGGAATAGAATCAAAACATGCAGAGCTCACCTAGGACGTTCACTAGCGTGGTGCTTGAATTATAATCTTGTCTGCCGTGGTAATTAACCCTACAGAGGTAATTTCCTTTGTCTTCTGCTGTGACAGGATTTATTCGCAAAATTCGTAAGGCTCGATTAATTCTGCCACCATTTTTGTCAACAACATTTTCGTTAAGAACTTCGATCGTGATTCTTGTACCATTCTGAAATATCGTATAGCATACTCTGTTGTAGTGAAAATATAGGAATGGTTTGTATAATACAACCCGCTGGTTTGAGTCTTACCTCCAGGGGCTTGTTTGAAGGTCCTATCCAATACAATTGCAGTATTGCGTCTGGATTTGCTTCGATAGAGCAATACATTATAATGGTTCCACCAACATGTGCTTGCACTTCAGAGGTACTGTTGATATGCGGCTTTTGCTCCATTGTTGGCGCTGCTGTTCCGTACCAAAAAGTGTAAAATAAACATACACGAGATGCAGTTTTTGACTGTATGCAACCTTAGTAGTGCATTGATGTGCATTCTATAAATTATTATTAAAGTTAACTTACGAATGACAACTACATAATATTCGACTTCCAGTTCATTGCCTTGCCATTCTCCCTTGCAGGTGTGGTATCCAGTGTTTTTCAGAATTGAAGCAGAAGCTATCGTATATCCTACTCGTGGGTCATATGTAACAGTTTTACCGTTCTCCTGAATTAGCTGTAAAAGAATGCAGCATAATACAGACTGCTGATCCCAAGTGCGTTGTTAATTAATTATTAATGAAGGTTGCAGGTCCCTCAGGATGAATTTTCTTATGGCAAAAATTAATGATAATCATGAATTTATATGTAGTTGGGGTAAGATGTTGGGCGTCTGGTGAATATTGCTATCCTTCATTTCTTTACTTCGTCGCTCAAATGACAAATAGACGAATTCAACATTTTTTCCAAAGCTACCCAGGTTTCCAGCTCCCGACCCTTCCCGCCCAGCTAGCCATAAGCAACATCGACGAAGGCACTAAAACTCTCTATCTTTTTAACTAATTCAAATAATCAAGTGCTTGAAATATGTAAACTAGATATTTTTGTCAGGAACGTACTGACACCAAAAACACAAAAATGCATCCATAAATAAAAAAGTTTTCTCGCGTCTAAAATTAGCCTAATTATGACAGTTAAGGCCATTTCACAGGAAAAAAACGCGCGGCAAACGGCGCGCGTCGCGACATATTTGTCGCATCGCCTCGGTTTGCCGCGTGTGCAAATACAAAAAAAAGCGGCATATTTGTCGCGCGACAAACTCCGACACGCAGCAAAAATTTTATGTGAACTGCACTGCGACGCGTTTGCCGACGCGTTTGCCGCTTGTCGCTGCCGCAAGATATTTTTGTGAAATGGCCTTTACGCTACCCATTTATTTAACATTGGAGATTCGGTTTGGAAGCACGCGTCTCATGAATGAATGGTCCAAACAATTAATGTGAAGCGTTATTGGAAAGCTTGTTTAAATATGTGCGGCATCATGTAAGATAGCAACAGTCAGCGTCACATGAATGATCTATTTTTTATCGGAGAAAAAAGTGTCGCTTTGCTTCCGGGGAGCCTAAATAGTAGCGTTTTCTTTCCTTCGCCAAAATGAGGGATTATACCACCCTTAACCACTTAACCAGTGGGGCCCCTGAGTTATCTGCTCGACCCATGATCTAGGCTCGACCCCTCTCTTTCCAAATTCTTTCATACAGCCTCCGGGTCACACTATGTGCCTGACACCTCTTGTTATGCCAAAAGTTATAAAGGCCAAGGCCACTTATTGGGCCTAAAATATCCAGATCGGTGGGCTACAAAAACCGGAAAATGAACCATATACTGTAGGGCCTTTGAAATATTCGACTTTGGTATTGAATAAGAGAGAAAATTATTCCGATTTTCTATTAGCATTTTTACTGGAACTGCAAAATAATTCTCCAGAGTAAAATTCACTAGGACAATTTTTATTATTAATTAATTAATTAATTAATTAATTAATTAATTTATTTATTTATTTATTTATACCCCATTGGGAGAATAGGCGCTGCATTAGGGGGGCGGAGTACTACCATTGGATGGGGCCAAGGGTAGGGAAGGAAGGAAACGGCTGTAGCTTATTATACGGAAGCGACCCCGGAATTATCCTGGGGGAACCGTGGAACCCACAGAAAACCACGGTCAGGGTTGCCGGCCCCGGGATTCGAACACAGGACCTCCCGATTAGCAGTCGTGCTCCTTAACCACCACACCAACTTGCTTCGGTGGATAATTTTTATATATATTTCATACTTGTACAGTCAAGGGCGATGATTCATTCAGCTAAGAGGCAAAGTGTGGTGGGATCGAAGAGCGACCCCTCGAGAACCTTTCATGGCAAGATCTTGGGGTCATGGGATTAGCCAGGGCGTCCAAATGTAGAGCCAATGTAGAGTCCAATGTAGAGCAATTCAAATGAAAAGCAGCCAGCAAAGTACAGAACACAAAATGGACAGTGGCGCATCCGAAAATGGGTAACTCATACCTTACGGTTCGTCTGAGACACGACCCAACGATGAGAATGTTCACATCTGATTCGCATTTGAGACTAGTCTCAAAAAAAATACTCCAAATTTGTTGCGCAACAGGAATATTTAACTCAACAAATTTGGAGTAATTTTATTGATATAATAATAATAATAATAATAATAATAATAATAATAATAATAATAATAATAATAATAATAATAATAATTCATGCCCCGTTATCAGCCTTTTTCGGCTCTTTAGGGGGGAAGTTTGTTTTGCCTGGGACTCTTTGCTTTTCATTTTACTGTGCTCTTTGGGATAGGAGAGGGGCGGAAGGAAGCGGCTGTGGCCTATTAATTACGGAAGCAACTCCGGAATTTTCCTGCAAGAACCGTGGGAAACCACAGAAAACCACAGTCAGAGTTGCCGGCCCCGGGATTTGATCCCAGGACCTTCCGATTAGCAGTCGGACACCATATCCACTCCACCACTACTGCTTCGGTAAATTTATGTGATATTTGAGGTGACTACATTTACGGTGCGTGTCTCGCAACTAAAATGTTTTTATATTATGCAATTATCAAAAAAAGGGTTCTCCAGATTTTGCGGAAATGTCAAGTAAACATTGCCATGACCATTTCAAGTGCCATTCAAAAGAAATAGTAGGGGTCGATTATTGATCAATATCAAAATCAAAAATTGGCCGTCATCTTTGATTTAGAGTTTTTGGAGTATGACCTTTTGAGTATGACCATCTCCTGGGGCATAAAAATACCTTCCGAATAGCGAATAGCATATAAATAAGTGGAAGAGTTACTTCGTGTATTTTGAGTGGTAAAGCATAAATGCTTCAAATTTTCCAAATTTGATGCCATTTTGGGTCATTCTTAATTTCTTATGAAAAGAAAGTTTTAGCTGGAGTGTCCACTACTGGACCCAAAAAAAACCTTGATGTTCCAATTATGGACACCTTGTCGACCATTAGAGTTTAGACATTGGGCCATAGTCGACACCCGAAACCGCCCGAGACTCCCCGAGACTGGGCAGCTAAAAAAAACAAGGGATGCGGCAATGTGACGAGAAAGTGGTACATCTGGCAACATTAATTTTCACCCTTTGGGGATCAAATTGATGAATAAGAAGAAGTAAAAAGGCTCTCTAAGGTAGAGAAGAAATTGGCAGCAGAAAGAAAGGCCAGAGAAGCCCAAGATATGCGGCTGAAGAAGATGAAAGGCAAAGGGAGGGAAAAAATTCAGTGTACAAGTGTTTTATAAAAATTTAAAGTGCAGTTACTCAAGATTCATCCCTTTTGTACGTGTGATAATTTATTGTTGTAATGGATGATTATTCGGAATAAAATATAATTACTCTATTAACACTGGAACCGTGACGTGGGTTTTTTTAGGACCCCAAGGAATTGAAATGCATCGCAATGAGTGACCTTGAAACGATAATGACATGAAACTGCGTGTATTTCTCAAATAAACTTAATTTCATGGATCAAACCCGGTTTCATAATTTTCACACGTACCAAAATGTTGATAGGTCATTGTTTTTGGATCCATGCTCTCGCGGGGTCAAAAATGTAGATAAATAGTACGATAAATAAGAAAACTCTCCACTACAAAAATGAACTATTGCCATTTAAAAAATCAAGAAGTGCATGTTTATTTTGAATTAGCAATCATTTTAGGCATTGTTCAAAGAATGAATGCATGTGGTCAATACATTGAAAAGTACCGGTATTATATAAAAATAATTAATTAAAATTGAAATATGGCATGGGTCCTAAAAGACCCCACGTCACGGTTAACGTCACTTTCAGGCACGTCACGATTCCAGGGTTAAGTTATTCTAACCGGACATGGCGTAAACCGTACTCTTCCCTGATGATATTGAGCTATTGACACAGGAGCAGTATATACGGTATACGGAGGGTGTCCATTACTGGGACATGAGTGATGTCCATAACTAGAACGGCCATCATTTTGGGTGTCCACAACTGGAGCATTTGCACACTTGCATAAAAGACATTTTTACTCAAAATTAGCCTGTTTAATGTGGCACTAGTATGCATTGGATGAAAGAGCAAGTCTCGACGATTCGAATGATTTTTTTCGAGGAATTCTTAAACCAATTCCCCTGGAAAGAGTGTCCGACGTAAATTTTTTTTCCTTAACGTGTCCACCACTGGGACACTTACCTTACATTACAAGAACAGGTGCTGCACCTGAACTGTACTGACAAGTACCGCGAAAAAAGCAAAACAGGAAATAGTCTAGTATTGTGACTATTGTCCCATAACATGAGCAAGCCCAATGTTAAAAGAATGCAAATAAGATTGTTATATATTAACCTCATAAATCGGGTTGAAGAGTTCGATGTGTACTCCATGAAACGAGGGCTTGCAGGGCAACGTAAATGGAGCATTATGAAAGATCGTCATACGTATTATATCATCTGTTGCCAGAAAATTGTCTTCGTCTGTAAAACAAATCCACAAAATCCGTTTTAATGTAGTTTATATGTCATTGTAAAACGCATCAACTTACCTTTGATATACACATATATCTTTCCAACACGCATTTTGTCGTCGAATCCAGAGCCATCCTTCGGTATGCAGTAGTAATAACCAACATCAATGTGATTAGGGTTTTCTACATGTATAGTTGAAAAGTACCGTAGTTTTTCATCTGGATGGTCATGATCAACTACCTTTTTCATGGGTGAAGGCTAGGAGAAAGGCAATATGGCATAACAACCGGAAATGATACCGTATATATATATATATATATATATATATATATATATATATATATATATATATATATATATATATATATATATATATATATATACCGTATATCAAATAGAAAGCTAAGCTCTCGAGTGCATTTCAGCTTCTGCTGGGAATCGAACCCAGGTCCGCACTTCCAAAGTGCGTGCTCTACCTCTAAACTACAGAAACCTTGGGCAAATTACACAGAATAAACGAATGGGTCAGAATCAAAACGCTGTCCTTGTAAAAAGTTAATATTTTGATTATCATTCCCCCCATCAAACACAACTTACTAAAATACAAAGTGGAGAAAATTACTTTAAAACTGAAACACGTACCCTGCTTGTGTAGTTCCACGTCACAGGGTAATCTGCCTCACACTTGAGTTCAAATTCAACATTGGCAGAAAAAGTAACCTCTTCAGTAGAAGGAGTCAGAAGTGGTCGGCTACTTTCTACGATGAACACCAAAAAATCAGATCTACACCTGCACACCAACCACAATATTCCTACCTGCTCCAAGAAGTTGAAGGGCAACAACGAAGAGAATCAGGTGCATGGTGACCAAGCACCAACACTCGCTGGCGACGCTCTTGACTTAGCAAGGAGTGATAGAGCAAAAGCTAGCAGTAGACTCGACCCTGTTCCCAAACCACTTCCTGCAGGCAGCTTCCCGGAATTAGTCGTGTTATAATCCGTTTCATTTCTATTCGATTGGAAGCCTCATTTAGTCCTCTGCAGGGGACATGCCAGTACAAACAAGGATGAGGGTTGATGAAACATTCACGCCGTGCAATGACATTTGCTGACTTCTTCAGATAAAAAAGTTTATTTTTATTTATAACTGTTTCAGCCACAGCCAGTCAAGGGACTAAAAACCGTGCTAGCAGTTTTCCTGGAGCAGTGGTTAACCGCATCAACAGTTTTGAAGGAAATGGCGGGAATTTATTTTAAGGAAAAATGAGAGACTTAGTGAAAACTACAACTTGTGCTTCTCAAATAAATATGGTCACTTTAAAGAAAGCAGCTGTAGTCCGTTACAAAGAATTTATTATCTCAAGTACGCAACAAGATAAGTAAGGACGGAGTTGAAAAGTGAAGCTAGTGGTGGGAGGGGGGAGGGGGGGGAGAGATAAAAGTCTCATGCGTTATCACTGACGCTGACGCTAGGGAGTAATAATTCCTCAGACATCCTTTACGTCACTTGATTACTGTATCTAGAGTACAAGGTCCAAACATCTACGTATTTAAAAAAAAACACGTACCGGTATCACAAAAATTGTAGCGGTAACAAAACATTGTATAACATAACCCACATCTTTAGTACCGTATCCTACACCCGAGCCTATTAGTGTCTCAGTGCTTCGTCCTGGAATTAGGAAAAAGGAGGCAAATAATGAATATTGTTTAGGGAACATAAACTTATTATTCGTACAAGTTCTACAGAGGTATGAAACTGCAACATACAGGAACTGTTTGGGACAACAAACATCCCACCTATACAATGCGCGAGAAGACGCCAGCAACATTTAACAAAAGAGTGGAACTACACTGCAATGTCAACCGATTTGCCACCTGTTGGGTAACCAAAATGCTGACGAACTGTTTGAACGAAATGACATGGTCAAATATAACAATGCGCCAATCGGTTGCTGCACAAATGGCATTTAAGCGGCCCGAAGTTACAACTGGAGACATTATAGGGTTGGAAGACATCCATAAACAACGATCCTTGACGAGTGAAGATATAAATTATTTTTCCTCGAGTGTGACAGCCATATCTCCAAGGCCAGTCTTGGGAAATATTGTTGCGGGACTAGCAAACAGATTAGCTTCCGGGAAGTTGCAAACCAAACTCTAGACCGGTTGGGACCCAACCGCTATCTTGGAACGCAAAAGAGAAGCCATTAAGCAAAATGAAACCACAAGAAAAACTTGTTTACAATAATTATTATTATCCATAACATGATCCCTGTAAATCTAAACTGCGGCATTTTGCCTATGATTACTGGATTTCGTCAGGAAGCTAAAGCAACCATTGTTCTGGGAAAATATCGAGCGATTGACATTCAGAATGACAACTTACAATATTCATACTGTACACCTGTAATGCCTATCACGTGGCTAAAATATGCCTTTACACTCTCGTTACCTCCTGCTCAAAATGGAATGCATTTCAAACGATATACTTTACTATATACAGCATGTAGTAATGCGTAAATAATAAGCACGCTATTAAGGACTGTAATTACGGTCCCTCATACTTGTGCAGTACATAGAGTACTGCAGTCCCAAGGAAAAAGTCATATCTACAAAACTCGTAAGGACTTCGTAGATATGGCTTTTTTTCTTGGGACGGCAGAATAGGATAGGTCAATGCAACAGAATCTCAAGACAAAACGCACTAAAGGAAATAATACTATGATAATATGCACTGCCGTCTTGCAAAAGAAGGCATCAACTGCAGACGGTCAAAATGCCATGTTTCTGTAAGGCATTATTGACCACAACATATTTATCTGCAATAGTAATGCCTTCCTGTATTTCAGACATGCATCATAACACAGCTTCCTGTAGATTCTAGAGAATAATAGGGAAATTAAGTTTGTTTATTTAGAAAACTGCTCTTAATTATTTTATGAGCCACTCATTGAAAATCCATTTTTTTGTTTAATAATATTGAGCTGCTGCTACCTGCACTAATGTGTCCGTGACATACTCTGCTAGTATCTGCAAAAAATGCACAGAATGCAGTATTACCAGCTCGATGACAATACAAAACACACGACTGTCACGCTATTTTCAATACACTGATTTCCAAATCTACAAGGGGTGCTACATTGGTACTCGGTGAAAATCATTATTCCATTTCAGAGTTGTGGAAATCATAATGACGTTCTCTGATTAATAAGAACAAGATGGATTTGCTTCTTGACAATCTGACGCTGACGTAGGAGTTCCAATTAGTGAGAACAAATATACATTTTGACTACATTAACTGGTTTTTTTGGTGAGACACTCAACCATGATTACCACATGAATACCACAACGTGTACTTTACTCAAGCTTTGTCAATCGTAATTAATCTACTCAAAATAAAATTTGAAAACTTCTCTTGTTTAAAAACTCAAAAGTGGGAGATAATTCAAAACCATATGTAGAGGTGGCGCCTAATCCTGAGGACTCTAGTTTTGTTGATTTTTCTAACAATAAAATATTTTTGCATTTTACGAAACTATTTTTCCATTATCTGTGCAAACAACGAGTTGGTGAAAAAGAAAAAAGTGCACACAAGGCTATCCGTTTCCTCAATAATTTCGATACCACACATCACACACCTCCAGCGGGACCCCTGGCAATTTTTGCTGATTGATTGACGTGTACTAAGCATACATTACAAAAAACTAGTTTCCCCCGGTTTGTCTTGAAGAGGGATCCATTACGCGTTGCAGTTACAGCCAGTCTTCTGGCTCTGAGATTCCACGTATTCTCTCACGTTGAATTTCGGCTCTCCTGGATTGTGAGTTTTCCGAGATATCAGTTCTCTGTTGAAAGAAGGAAAGAAGATATCAGTTATTTAATGCACACAATACATGGTTGAATGGTGGGGAAAGAATATCTGCAGATAGTCAAATTGAGCTACTAAACATAGTATTGCATCGCGTGAACGAGAAGCTACGAACCAATGGGGTTCGAGAATTGCCTTGAGTTTCTCGCTCACGCTTTCGCTACGGCCGTTTCGTGTGAGCTTGGAAACAAAGCGTTATGAAGCCAATTAGCAGGGAGGGCGATTGCTTTTTATATACGGTACTGGCTTGTCAATACCTTGCCTTCGTATTTATGCTTTCTGAGACGAAACTCCCTTTGTGACCATAGAACAAAAACCAGAGGGAGCTGTAAACATGCGGCACATTTCCTGGAGAAAGCACTATACCGAGGCCGTGAAACCGTGCCTCAGATACGGGGTATATTCTCCTTTGAACCGAATCTCTTTCTTTCTTTCTTTTACATCATGGCGAATCAGGGGTGTAGGCGATAACGAGGAACAGCAAGAATGGCTTGCTTCCTCGTTATCTCACACGGCCGTATACACAAACTCTGGAAACACTGGTCAGATGCTCGCAGAAGAAAGGAGGGAAGCCGAGGTAAAACAAAGCCGACAGCGTTGTCCCTGGTGACTCCGGCATGTAGGTGACGATGTAAGGCAGCAGCGGTGTATTCTCGCCGACTGCTAACTGACGGAATATATTCAACTAATAGCTTTGATAGCCTAGTAACTGTTCCAAAGTAAGTTCCTAAAATAACAAGTTTGGTGCTAAAAATCGACAGCCACTAAGGTACTTCAACTGGACGACCCTGCTGTACAAACAGACAAATGTATTGAGTAAAAACAAGTTCTGTGCCCAAAGAGTTGTGTCGGTGGCATTTGGGTTAAAATATTTCCAGTTATACAATCCACGTCAGCTGGGTCACTTGTTTCTTTGCTACCAATATGGGTAGTATTCGTGAGTGAAAAAATTGGGTAATGTAATGTTGGGTCAAATAAGAGCTCAATTTTGGTACGAGAGCCAATAATGCCACCTAAGACCTATTTGACTACACTGCGCCGCATTCGGCAAGCTACAAGATGTTTTGCAGGTGGGCTGATAAGGAAATAGTGTCATATGCAAGGACCTCCCTGATGCCGGAAAAGGCGTTCATCTTTTCCGGCCTTTTCGTGAGTTAAGGTAGTTTCTGGGATTTGTCATATTTCTGCATGACCCTCACCAGCAGGAATAGGAGAAGACCTTCAAAAGGAGGTAGCGAGCACTGAAGCAGTTTGTGATGGTGTAAGTACCAATCCAATTTTTAAAATTGTCTGGCAACGAATAATATAGCCTTGTCTCATGTGATATGCAAAGTGTGGCATGGAGTGGAACGGTGTATGAACCTTGTTATGATTGTATTAATTACGGTCGGTTGTGTGAAAGCAGATAAGGAAAATCTCCGATTATGCATAAGCATTGATAGTGCTTAATCCGACAAAATTGTATATTTCCTTCTTAATATATACCGTATGTGTTGATATGAAGCAACATGCCCTAACTGCGCCTAACTGAGACAACTGAAAATCGGGAATTTAGGAATGCCATTGGACTTGTAATATGCAAGGGACAAGGTATGTAGTTATGTTGTACAGGAGTGTAATATGCTGACAAGAAAATGCGTGTCAGTGCACCTCTCCAGCAGACACTGATGACAATATGTTCTGCAGGGATAATTAATTTTATATGCATTTTCCCATGTTATAATGTGTCAATTGGTACCATTGGGGCCAAATTTCATAAATCGGCTGTGCAGTAGTAACCATGTATGATCGTTAATCCCCAAGTGGGCCATGAAATATGCAAATCGTTGGTTGTGCATAAATTCAACCAGTATTGGTTGAGGAGGATATTTATGAACTTTAATTATTATAGGTCACACAATAATATGGGCTAAAATACCAATCTGCATATTACGTAATTACTACAGGTACCACTACTACAAGTTCACTCAAAACCGGTTATCACACGCTTTCATTATTATAGGCTAGAATTTAATATTTAATTAATTAATTAATTAATACCCCGTTATCAGACCTGTGGTCTTAAGGCTAGAAGTTAATAAATTAGAATTAGAATTAGTGATGGCTGGAAGCTGGAGATAGCTAAAAATGGCTCATTATAATGATTACTGTTCTATATCTGAAAATATGCATTGAAATTCTCAGTCATAAAGACCTTGAGAGCATCAGATGTTGCTTAGTTAAATTAGAAGGGCTCAAATTAAATTAAATGGTGCTGGCTAATACGGAGAGAGTTGTTCATATAAAAAGAAAAAAAAATCCCAAATAAAATACTTTTATGTGAATACACAACGTGTTTCTGACGTATTTTTAAAAATGTTTCATATTTACCAAAGCTGGAGCTTGCAACAGCTATACACTTTTCTGCCTAGGCTACGCAGCATATGAAAACGAACGTCAAGTATTTTGCCCCAAACGTCATGCTAATCACATACATAGGCCTATGCAAATATGCATTTCTAACTCCTAAGTCTGAAAAGGGAATTAATGAGGCCAGCTTGGGAAAATAGGCAGCTTACCTGGCCACAGCCATGAAAGCGAGCTCCACATTCATACCAGTCTTGGCCGATGTCTCCATGAAGGCCACGTTGTACTCGGAGGCTAGTCTTTCACCGTCCTCTCGACGAATCACGCGCTCATTGTTGCAGTCAGCTTTGTTACCTGCAAAAAAAGCATATTAGGCCTTTTGAAGTTTTCTTAGGGAGCACTCAGCAGTGAAATCATCTGAATTTTGGAATAACAGTCAGTTGTTTGTGAAGCACACTATAAGACTTGTCTTTCCCATTTTATATAAAAAAACTCGACTTAATAAGAGAAATAAATGGCTTTAAATGGTCATACCAGAAATTCCATCAACACCACGTGGATATTGGTGTGAAATTACAGTATTACTTTCTTATATGTGGCAGCTGCTATTCACAGCATTGCATTGGCGACCATTTTACAACTTCACATGATGAGATTAACTAATGACTTATTTTTTTACAAGTCATTGTGACTGCTGAAAATGCATGTGACTGACCTAGAAGCATGATGACCACGTCATCCTGAGCGTACTCGTTGATCTCTCCCAGCCAAGCTCGAATGTTGTCAAAACTAATTTTATTCGTGACATCATAAAGCAGAAGTAAGGCTGCAAATATTACAAAGAGAAATAATAATTATTACTGTCACACATGCTCGGATACAACAGTATATAAAACATTTCAAAACGAAATACAATATTGCTTAGCACAATGAAGTTCCTCTCTTAATATTATTACTTCCATTTTATTTATTATTTATTATTTATTTTAATACCCCGTGATGACCCTATTACGTCCATTATGAAAGTATAAGACGCGAGCAGATAAAGGAGGTGCATGACAAAAAGTATTATTGCTGTTGTTTTTGTTATCATCAAAGCTACAGTGCACCTTTTAAATTCTCAATTCGAGACAGAAAGTTATGAACTCACCTCGCAAACTTGGAATTACTCTCCGATGATTAAGTGTTATTTATTTTTGACAGCTAGGAAATAATTTAAACACGGGAAATTGTGCGAATAAAATACACATAGCAAGTGATTGATCACCTCTTGAGGAGAGTCAGAAGCGTAACCATGCACTGCACATATTTCACGCATGACTATTGATAAAATTGATAGTCGATAATGTTCATCAAACCTCGACTCAACAATCACTCCTGGAAAGTAGACGCCACAATAATTAATTTGCGTCAATATCCCACGAAGATCAATATGCCAACTATGGAAGAATTGCATTATACTGTTTCCTGATTTGCAATTATTATTATTATCAGACCATTATAGTTTGAAAGGCAATATCGCATTGTAATCCGTAGATTTCCAATATCCTATTGAAAATACTATATGTTACATTTCGTGCATTCTCGTAAAGAGGTTGACCTCAAGAGGATATCTGGAATTTGGTGTTAGATTTCAAAAACTGGAGCCTGTTGACCCTCTCGGTGTGCCCAGAAAACCCCCTTTCCTAATCTGCAGAGAGCAAAGAAGAGCCCCAAAAATAGCTTACTCAAGCTACTTTATTGTAATTTCTCTCTGTGGCTTCAGCTTACTTCCAGAATAGATTTTTTTTATACTTTCCAGGCGTAATTACCAGAATTGAAAAGCTTCTCATGTGCTATTATCCCCAGCGATATTTGCAGGGGAATGGATATTGAAGCCCGGTGTTAGGTAAATATTTACAGCATTTACACTCATTCCACATGACTAGGTATTATCAGCAGTCAAAAATACAGCCATTAAAATGAAAATTTCACGTATGAAATTCCCGACATATACAAAGGAAGCGAAGCAATAAAAAGTTTCAATATTATCTATTCACTAACAATCAAAATTCAACTAACCATGGGCATCCCTGTAATAGGCGTGTGTAACACTCCGAAACCTCTCTTGTCCTGCGGTGTCCCAGATCTGCAGCTTTATTTTGGTGTCATCCACCGTAACCACCTTGTTCTGGAAGACATTGGAGGGAAATAGCCTAAAAAACTGACATCTGTACCACGTGAGGCTTTAACATCCGCAAATCAAAAATACGGTTGGTAATTTTAGTAATAACCAGGCCAGTCGTACCCGATATTGCAGAAATCGATAGACGTGATTGTATTACGCGTGTAAAATTTAGCCGGCCGGTGTGACAACGCTGCTGGGCTCTCCTAACCAGGGTGCCATCTGGTCAGGAGTTTCTGTCCATTACAGATAAGGTAAACGTTAAACGTTAAGTTTTGAAGCGCTTTACTGCGCATGGTCGAGGGAAGGGAAAGTGATGATAGTGCACAAATATTTGAAATGTACCGTACACTGAGCTGCAAATAGACACTATTTGTCACTTTCAGAACTTCAAATCGCGTTTATGCACTGTGGAAGTAATTTTCAAAAAAAAAGAGGTTTAATTGTTGGCGGTAAATTATGCAGCGATTTCTGCAAAACGAGTTCTAGCCATTATGTAATAAAGTATGAAGTTACTCTCTGAAGGTGTGAATGCCTCAAAGTTAGCAGAATCTGTCAAGGGGAATCCTATAGTTCTGGAAAATGCACCCAGCCCCCAGGAAACATGGTTAATGAGCTTCCTTTGCTGTAACATACAGTCGAAAAAACATCGGTCAAGGTTAGTGATGAGTTGTTGTGGCCTGGCGCTGAGAAGTTTCGTTCCAGGTTTAGACTAAAAGGAGAATAACTATTCATCAAAGGGGTAGAATGCTCATGCTCTTACCTCTCATTAGTCGAATGCGTAGGTGGCTTAATATGCTTTATATGCTAGGTTGGGAATTGGATCTATAATGTGCCGTAGATATTAGAAATAATGACAAGGGCTGTAATAGAAGGAGACAGTTTAACTCTGACTAAATTGGATTATAATATTAAGGGTATTGTCACTCTTTCATGCACCATGCAACTGCAAGCTACACAGCTTATAAGGAAAGGACAAGGATAGGAAAAGAAAGGATCAGTAATACAGGGTTATCGAAAAAGAATGTTCCGATTTTAAAACCCTATAACACGAAAACCCGTGGACAAATATAAATGATTTGGGGAGGCGGAGTGGTGCTGCGGTAAGGTATGCGCCCACGGATGTTAAGGTCCCTGGTTCGATCCCAGCCCGGGGACACCCCCTTCATCTCGTGCAGAGTTCAGGGTCACCTCTGGCTTCGTCTCGGGTGGTATTTCCAACAGACTAAACCACCCGGGGGAGTTCACTAAAAATGGCCACAGCGTCAGAAGCACTGCACCTTGCACATCCCCTCCTGTCGTCCTGCCCGTGGGCCCGGGCGTTTCAAATGAATAGGCACCAAATGTACCTCAATAAATAAAGGCCCGTGCGATATGCCCCCATGTGGTGGCGAAAGCACATTACCCCAGCATTATAAGAAGAAGAAGAAGAAGAAGAAGAAGAAGAAGAAGAAGAAGAAGAAGAAGAATTATTATATAAATGATTTAAGTTTTAAAATGCTAAGAAATGTCTAAAGGTTTTGTCTTGCCATAGTTTGTTTCGATATTAGCTCCATTTGTCGCTCGGAAAATGTATATATTGTAATCGGTGTCGTGCCTAACCTGATACTTGGCAGGATGTCTGGCGTTTCCGTCTTATCCCGTGTGTGCTGTATAAGGTGGGGATATAGAGAATACGGACTTCTTCGAGTTCCAACTCTGGCCGAAAGAGGAGACAGTGGATCCCACCTTCCCTACACAAAAGAAGGGTCACGTTTGTGGTTGACCATTCCCTCTAGGCACAATAAAAACCGTGAAAATTAGGGTTCCCCCAACTTCTAGTAGTTCTCAAATCAGTCAAATTTTGACAAAATTATTATTTGTCGAAAGGTTATAGCTAAACATAAAAATCGGATTCACTGGTCAGGAGCACCAATTTTTTGGCATTTTTGGGTGCGTGTTACGACTAGAGATGGGACTATCGACTATCGATATATCGATGGTTTACTTGTGAACTATCGATATATATCGCCACTTCCATATATCGATAGATCGGATATCGATGGCTCAAAATTCGATATTTCGGCTACGTATTGTAATAAAAAATTGGTAGGCTACTACTACTACTACTTACTAAATAATTACATTATTATAATTTCATAAGCTTGAAATAATTGAGTTTTTTCTTTTACAATCTAATCATCCTGTCTCATGTGTGCACTATGCATGTGTGAAGTTTTTGCAAGTTTAGTTTTACCATTGTCATCATGGAACTAACAAGGGAAGTGTCTGTAGGGCCATCGGCCAATCGGCCCGAAAATGACACTAGGGGTAAATCGCAGGCCAGAAATTCATTGGTGAAAGTAAAAAGTCGCATTAGCCAAGCGTTTTCGAGCATCGGCAGAAGAAAAAAAAAGTAATGCACTTCTCAGCAAGCTGTTTATTTATTCCTGTTGATTGCAAAAGGGAAGATATGCGGTGATAAACGGTGTTGGGGAAGAAAGAAAAAGAAACCAATGCTCCGAGACGAGAGAGGGAGGGGGGGAAAAAAGTCGCTTCCCACCAACTTGAACGCCAAGACTTCGGATCATGACGCGGACGCGCTACCGACTGAGCCACGAAGACTGTTTATAATCTCTTCTGCCGAATGCGCCCCATTGTCACCGAGCAGGTTTGCCGGGCACCTATAGTCACCCATATCTCGAAAACGCTTAGCTAATGCGACTTTTTACTTTCACCAATGAATTTCTGGCCTGCGATTTACCCCAAGTGTCATTTTCGGGCCGATTGGCCGATGGCCCTACAGACACTTTCCTTGTAAGAGAAATGTTGATTTACCACCTGGTGACTAAGAGCATCTCTTTCTTCAGTGAAACTAACAATATAGCATCACTTTACTTTCATTATTTGTGACTGTGGAGAAATAAGTGCATAAAACTTACAAAAACTTCACATTTGCATAATGCACTTATGAAACAGGTTATTCTATAATGTCAATAATTTCATGCCCATTAAATTATGATATTATACTGAATGTAACACTAATTACACATTCAAAATTTATTTATTTTTTAATTTTTAATTTAATTTACCCCGTGTTCGAGCCTGTGGCTATATTATGCAATATTATATTTCTGCTATGATTTTATTTGATCACCATCACTTAGCCAAAAAAATAATTGAATATATCATTCCTAAAAACATCTCGAAGCAAATCTTGTGTAAATAAACAATGCTATGTGGCAGGTAAGTTAAATAGCTCCCCTTGATGCATAATGTGTCTTCTGATAAGCTGAAATCACTGTAATATACTTTATTCTAATTTTCATGAAAATATCGATATAATATCGATAGTAGGGCTAACTATCGAGTATTCGATATATCGCTGGGTGGCAATATCGATATATCGAAACATCGATACTTTGTTGAAAAGTCCCATCTCTAGTTACGACATCACTTAAAATTTCACGACGGCGTAAATTACACCCGTATGCAAATGACTTTTAAAAATACCACACACATGACTGTGTAAGAGAGAGGTCAGTTACACTTCCACACAAAAAATTCGGTTCTGCTGTTGTTAGTTAGCGAGATTTCTACTTCCCAATTCTCTTTATCCCCCCCCCCCCCCNAAAAAAAAAGCCGAATAGTTTCACAACGCATGTGTCTCCACAAAAAAGTCAATCAGGGTAAGATCTGTGTTTATGTGGGGGTAGGCATTGAGAAGCATCTCAATCAAGACTTGGTACACTGGGAGGCTGAACAAATGAAATATTCCTATGGCAGATTTGTTTCAAGGATGAGATGACTTTTTATGTGCATCATCAAGAACAATGTGTGTGGTGTAAACACCCATCATATCCAGCACCTACGGGATAGGATCACAATTGTAACTCCAGATATGATTGAGCGGGTTTAGCACGACACCGAATACCGCCTTTTAAAAATCTGATGAGCGACAAATGAAACTCATATTGAAACAAACTATGGAAAGAAAAATTTAGACATTTTTTTAGCATTTCAAAACTTCAATCATTTTGATATGTCTACAAGTTTTCGAGTTGTAAGGTTTTAAGATTGGGACATTCTTTTTCGATGACCATATACTAGTCGGTACTGTATTAGGATACAAGTGGTAAATACAGGGTGTTAATGAATTCAATCGACAAACTTGTAGGGGTAATAAAGGGGACCAAGATAAATATTTTTGACATAGGAAACCGTGTCCGGAAACGCCATCTAGAGGGGGTTCATATACAAGGAACGGGTGCGCTCAGACGCTTCACGCGGGAGGCGCTAGTCGAGCGGACTGTTTTGTTGATAGATGGCGCGCAGGTGTTGCCAGGTTATGGTGTATCGTGTCGTTGTAAGTAAACAACAACGCGATACGCCATAACCTGGCAACAACAGAACCGCTGTTGACTATCCGCGCGTCTCCTGGGAGGAGGACTTTAGTTGCTAGATGGCTCTGCTGTTGCCACGTTATGGCACATCGCATCGTAGGTTACTATCCGAGCGCCATCTATCAACAAAACAATCCGCTCACCTAGCACCTCTCGCGTGACGCGTCTGAGCGCACCCGTTCCTTGTCTATGAACCCCCTCTTGATAGCGTTTCCGGACACGGTTTCCTATGTCAAAAATGTTTGTCTTGGTCCCCTCTATTACCCCTACAAGTTTGTCGATTGAATTCATTAACACCCTGTATAGAGCCATGTGTTTTCAACAAAAAGCACAAATTCGGCGTATAAGTTACTTTTAAATATATGTAATTCAATAATTAATTTAGCCCTCTGCTCATAATCATTTTGTTAATGAAAGACTGGGAGAGTCAACTTCCTTGTCTTCCCCTCTCCCCTTTAACCCTTGCACAAGCCCGGAGGGAACAAAAATAATTATAATAAAATAATCATATGTTTGTGAGGTGAGAAAGAGAAGGGGGGGATTCAGTCCATGCATTTTTTCGAAACATATTCCACTAAAATGGTGTACGCAGTTCCTGAATTTCACTAGGTTAGTTAAGCGCATAATTGGGCAGTACTGTGTGTATTACTAACAATTAGCGATGCTTTTATATTGTTCCACATAGTTCTGATGCTCATTCATGTTTAATTAGAAAATTGACCATAGGCATAGTATAGGTTTGAAACATTGCAATTGGCGGCGCTCGTCTGATCCCATCAAATGAGGCACGCAGGCGAGGCACGTGACATTTTTGGGGGGAAAAGAAACCTCTCATAGCATTTTATAGGCTCTCTTTCTCTCAGGCTCGGAGTTGTTGGACTCGACAATAAAAGAGACCGTAAATCTCTAGATGATGGAACTTCAGTGGTAGTGGATACCGGAAATAAATATGTCACATCAGGGAAGTGCTGTTTAATACCTCGTGGATCACGGCAAAGTTGATTAGTAAATCGTTAACCAGTTACCTCCTAAATTACGAGCGAGCCTATTATACCTATTATTTTTTTTGCAAACACCTACGAAAGGCACTTACGAGAATTAGATCCTTCATCACTTTAATTACTAAGCCGCAAAAGCCAATGCATAAGCGACGTATTAATTGGAGAACACCTCATCCAATCCTCCCCCATTTCATGCCCAGTAAAATCTTCCTTTTCAAATAATGTCCTCAGGGGACAATGTCAAAAATCACTCTTAATAGTGTAGCTATTTTCAGGAGCTTGTCGAGATTATGGCAGAATTTTAGATTCTTAGTGGCACCTTGGAAGGCCAACAAAGTTTGGATAGTTTGGCGGGAAGGTTCCACAGAGATTTGAACTCTGACCTCTGGATTATATGGTCCAGTGTGCTACCATTACACTATGGAACCTACATGGCCAATCTTTCAGAACTAAGAAAATGCCTTGCAACAATTCATCTTCTGACATATACAGGGTGTTCCAGATTCGTGGGTCATTTTTTGATAACTGATATCGCCCGATAGCAGTTATCAAAAAATGACCCACGAATCTGGAACACCCTGTATAGAACGAACAATGAGCAACAAGCAATGTGAAACGTGAAAGCAATACCTCCAACTCTGGATTAAATGACACCGATGTGAACTTTCAATACAATGCTTATATGCCTGAGAATTAGCCGTAAGCTACAATGGGATGGCTTCTCACTTCTGCCTCTGTAGATGAACTTGATTGCCTGAGCATAGCTATTGTTCCACCGCATGTGTTAACAACAGCCAGAAAATACCTGAGTGGTAAATGGAAAAAAGAAAACTTTATATGCCAGAATCCAGCGTTTGACAGATGTGAGGTTTCTCTAGTGCAACTATAGGCCTAATAATAGTGAATCATACATTCCCAATATTGCTCTTAGCACTCTTGCATTACATCAGAAGGGGCAGGATGTTTGTGGGTGTGAAACTCCGCGTGGAGGTGAGCAAGTGTAACCATGAGGTGTAACCACTGACTTGGACTTGCGTATAGTAACGTAATTCTAGGTTGATTAAAATATAGTTAATGATTACGCAAAGACAGGAAGCTCAATTGTTACCAGAAAATTTGTGATATCGTGGAGATGATATGCGTTTATGCCAAGCTGGTACAACAAAAATTCATATTCGCCTCCCAAGACACAATAAATCATAATACAGACTTAGACGTCAATAAATTGCACCATTTCCATATTATCAGGACGACCCGGTGGTGTAGTGGTTATAGGCCTTACACCTCGGAGGTCTCGCGTTCGATCCCCGGGTAGGCCGATAACAATCTCTCTTCAGGAGTTTCGATGGTTTCTCTTCGTGTTCGTGAGGGTTTTCTATGGGGTAACCCGTTTTTTCCTATAACCGAAATCAATCATCAGCGCCACATTTCATTAGCTCGAACGAGAATGTAAAGGAAGATCACCTAAAAGGCAGGTATGGATCTTTCAGGGAATATTATATAATAATCAAGTGACTGAAATGGAAAATACAGAAATATTTTTTAAATGCTATACCACAGTGTTTCTAAATACTGAATGTGATAGGACCAGTTTCTATTTTCAGCCATTTGTTGCAGTTTGTTTGTTGTCGTTGTTGTTAATAAATTGCAGAGCAATTTGGGTTGTAGGACCTTCAAAAGGTTGGGTCAGCCTGTAAAGCTTTCCTTAATAAGCAATTTGCCAAACGACAATGAATAACGGTCATTCATTGTTTTAATACACAGAGTATTCTTACGGAGTACCTTCCTACAAATCTACAAGGTTCCATACCTGATGTGAGCAAGCTTACTGCCTATACGATGCTGAAGCACATCTACACAGAGAATACATCACCTGCACCAGCCGCCATAGATAATGCATAGTTCTAGACACTCTCCATGTATGGTGAGATGCAAAGCTTTCAATTAATCTTACGAAGATTAGGAGTTTAGGACAAAAAATGACACTCCTACTTCCACTGATACTCTCCTCATACGCGTACAATCTTCTAAATACTGTATCAGAATCCTTAGGAAACACACACACTGTAGTGTATAGCCTACATGGCAATAGAGTGTCGACCCGTAGTTGAGGTGCTTGCAAAATAGCTTGAAAATTAATGAATTCGGCATCAAGGGCGTCATTTCAATATTAGCGTACGGAAGTGCTATACATGCTGGCTCAGCTTTTGAAGGTGTTTTACAGCCATACTCAATTATGCATGACGTACCGGTACCCACAATACTAACTATATGCATGATAATGTAACTCCCAAGTTGTCATAGCTTGACATCATCCTGACTGTCTAGCATGATTGCAAAAAGAGAAATAATGGAAATCTGATTAAAAACGCTGCGCTTCCTAAACCGGGAGCAGTTACTCTTGTCATTCATAAACATTTATGTTTCATTACTGATTACCCCTTTGTCAATAAAATGTTTCAGGATAATGTTTATGTATTTAACATGTACAGTAGAAGAGGCAGCCATGTTTTATAGTGAAGATATAATACAATGTATAATATAATAGCAACATTACTACGATCATAGGACGTTTATAAAACATTCGCCCTTACTTGAAAAGTAATAAATCAATATGGATAAATGGTTTCCTATACCAAATCAACCTGGAATAATGCATAACAGGAAAGTGATATAGTGGGTTTGGGGCAGTGTGACCTCAAAAATGAACCAATTGTGCTTTTGCACTGTTGCAACATCCCTCTAGCGGTTATGTTTCCATTCGCTTTGTTATTACCCCAAAGCCTGCATAGCAATATTACGCAAGGTCAGTCTAGAATGATGAGTCTGCTCATGTCAATAAAGGGAAAATTTCGCAAACGGCACCTGTCCCTGATATTTAGAAAGTGAATATTCGTTTTCAGAACGGTTGCTGTCACGCGTGATATTTGCAGCAGGTTGTTGCCAATTGAGTGTGAAACCGGACAAATAAGCGAAAATTATTATTTTGTTCATTTCTGCACTCGAGGTAGATGTGAAATACATCTTGTCTGAATTCTTTGAGTAAAAGTCACAAGCCTGCATATGGTTCAAAGTTAAAGAGATAAAAAGTGTCAGGCATTTCAGCATGATACTTTTTGAGAATAATAATTAATATTTAGGACTATGATGTGCAAGATATTCAAGGAAGGAATGTGTATCGTTATACCACCAGATTTATACCAACATAGTGCATTGCATTTTTTAAAAATCCCTACTATTAAATAACTCACCTTCGTTTCGGCCGCGGTTTCGGCAATGCGAGAGTGACCATTTTTGAGATGGAGGACGCGGTCAGTAACGTGAGTGAAATGGACCACAAAACCCTAGCCCTACTGCGCTATTACGTTGGCCCATTAGACAAACTCTCGGTTAATGTCGGTCATAGGATTACAGATTGTCATTACTCGTCGCACTAATTTTCTTAGCACAGAATTAGCCCACTTGGGTTTTTCCGCAGTCTAAAACCCGAATTCCACGTACAGCATTGCACATACCACGTTTAACTCATTACATCGCATTAGGCGTTCAATCAAAGTAATAACTCATGTAAGTAGGCTGGATATGAAACAAACCTAACTAATCAAAAGCAAAATTAATGGCACTTGATGTAAACCCATATTGAAACGTATGACCTTGTGGCTTATAGCCTGATGCCATAATATGCTCCACGTGTATTGAGTTACCGTACTCCATCCAATAGCCTGTCCCATGAGTCTTTTTTTTTAAAACCCTTCAACGGGATCGTAGTTAGCATAGTTTTGAATGGAGTCGCTCAATATTATCCTACCATGTCAACACTTTTATGCGAAATGGGTGAGCAATCCCGGCGAAAAGGTAAGCTTGTGAATTCCTTCAGGCGATCACATTATAATTCCACTCGGCGCGCAATTCCGTCAGAAATTCATCATCTTGCGAATGTCTGGTTGGCTGCAATTATCCTGTGCGTAGAAATAATTATTTCGTCGACAATGGAGGAGCTTTCAAGACCTCTCGAGTTTCATCATCGCTGTTAATATCGATCAACGTCAATGACGACATGCGACGGGTTATATGCTGTATATTGTTGAGGAAATCGCCCCAGACATATTTTGCACTGGATATCTCACATTGAACGTGTTGAACATGTATCAACCAACCTTTGAGCCACTGCTTAAGGCTGGTGGCTTCAACTAATTAAACCAGTCGTTATTGATTCGGAAACTGGGTATGGTCTGCATACAATAGCCTGAACCCGGTTTACATCCGATTGCATCCCCTGTTATTATGTGGTCCTGGTACATTCAAAACACAATAACTTCCTATATATGATTGGAGGGAGAGAAAAGGGAGATTGAGTGGTTTTGCTTTTCTATGTGCAGGTCGGGTCAAGTTGGTCATTACTGTACTCGCCTCTCTCGGGACGAAGATCAAAGGTGTTCCATTGATGATGAAGTGCAGCAGAGAACTGGAGGACTTTAACTGGGAAGGTTATGCAGCAACTTGGGGATATGTGAGCCGTACATTGGAGTACTTGGAATTTCAGCGGCTTCCATTAGAGGAGCTGAATTGGAAACGTGGAATGAGGGGATTCCATGTACTCTGATGTCACTTTCTGGCTTCACTGCTGGTCCAATCAGGTTTATTTAAAGACATTCGTCGCCACTGTAGCAACAATTTCAGAAATACTTAGAGTGTGTTAAAGAGACAATATACGCAATGGAAATGAAAGACGTGCCATATAATCTGTGCTTGTCGGCGCCAAATCCGTGTATTATCGTAGGTATTAAGTGTTCAGTCTCTTAGTGACGCCTGTAACTCTAACCCTGGATTCTTCTTACTTGAAGATACTCTCTTTCTTTCACCCATAAGGACAACCTGATTGAGAGATACGTATGAACTAGAAATGTAGTGGCATGGGAGAGTACCTCAGGGAACATCAATATATTATTGTCGTTACTACTACAGTATAATTATGCTCTGCCTTAAGGATATTTAGCACGGAAAGTCAGGGTTGACTCCGAGTTGAGATGGGGGTTAATCCCCTGATCGTATACATAATATCAGTTCATCCCTATGTCGCTGAGGTCGAGAAGGACTTGGAGTCAACCCTGGTCAGGAAGCAGGGTTGACTCTGCCTGCCGTGGTTAAGAGCGTTCAAATATGGCGGGCAGAATCGAGTTGGAATAAGTTGGAATAAGTGTTTTGGAGCTTCCGGAGGAAGTCGAGGCTGGGTGACCAGACATGGTATACGACTTCGTAGTGATCCTGGGTCTGCGGAACAGAAGACACGACGAATATGGTAGATGATGTTTCTTTCCGGAAAAAAGCAAGATCCGGTTCTGGGCAGTCGAGCCGAGTAACGCCGAGTGCATACGTATCCGACCCTATACCCCGCTGGGTGCAATCCTGACACTTCTTCCACCCGGGTTACTCCACCCACGATTAGTAAAATCGTTATGTTTGCAAGCCTTGTTTGCGAATACAATAGTTGCCTTATTGTTTCCCAAATATGCCTACAGTATACTGCACAGTATAGTTCAACGTATTGCATTTTGACAAAAGTGTGCCCGCAAAGCAACATTGGTTTAATTACTGAAGGTACTGCACTGCTCAACTACGTATTGGGTAACAATAAACCATACAAATAATAACAACAAAGGAAGACCCGGGGTTTAGACAAAAGCTTTAGTGGCGAAACTGGACATAACAGTTTGGCAAGCAATAGTTCTACTGTAGGGCTAAAAAATTTATTCTAAATAACTATCTGTTACACTACTTACTGTATATACAAGTTAATCGTGATGAAAAACCAAGCGTAGGCCTCTACTTAAGCCATGTTGAACCTATGTGTAATTGAATGCTGCTGACTCGCGTTAAAAAGTGGAAAAGATAGATTCCATAATATAATTTTTCAATGGCCATGTTGCACGCTGCTTTTAAACTATTGCTCTATTGCTTTGTTATTTTTGTAAGCCAAGCACTGTAAAGAGGAATGAATGTCATGTTATGTTAATTTTATACTTAAGCCGTCGAAACAGCAGATTGCTTTTATTACATTGCATTGTGCTCATAGAGCTTTGCACAGTGCATTTGCATAAGCCATTCTCGTTGGCCACTTGACCCTGATCAGCTAATTTTATGCAGTATGGTGCTATAAGGGTCACCCTCTGCCACTGGGTGTTTCAGGATCATGTGACCAATAAGAGTGCCAGTCAAGGGGGTAATCACTCGACTGAAAAGTGTACACTGGAGTAACAAATTCAAGGAGTACCAAGGAGTAATAAAGAGTGAGGTACATGAGGAGTACCAGCTGGGAGTACCACTTTCAGGTGTACACCGGAATACCGAAGTGGTTACCCCCTTGGTGCCAGTGGATTGTGAAAAGGTACTGTAGCCTACTCTGCCTACAGTGGGAATGACCTATAAAGAGGGTGTAACGTAAGGATTCAAACAAACACACCCAGGGTGACCTAATATCCACGACAGAATCGGCTTGTCACTCAGGTAATTTTATTAGCTTTATTCAACTATTATAAGTGCATCTCCCATAAATTTGTAACAATTTTTTACCCCGACACTTCCATCCCTCGTAGACTGCCTGCTACACCTAACATTTTAGATTTAAGAGGCCAAGACTTGCAGCATAACTGCGAGAGTTTTTAACACCGTATATATTTTAGAAGCCCATCATTATCTCAGTAACGAGGCTGAGAAGACCAAACTGCATATCTACAAAGCGATCTTTTGGTGCACAGAAGTATGTTCGCCTTAGATGTGTGTCTGAATCACTACGAAACGCCCTGGATAAAGCACCTTAAGATAACCTTAAGATATGCCATTCAACCTCACTGTTTTTCATACACCAGTATTCTGTCATTGTACCGAAAAACCTCACATCTGCACAATGCGACCAGGTCATTTGGGCCAGGTAACTCGAAAGAAAACGCAACCTTATGCAATGTGCAGATATGACTTTTTCCGGAAGGACGGCAGAATATATAAACATGTTTTTAAAGTTATGCATGTAGACTATTGTCACGTCCAGTCTACTGTTCAGTTTTACCCAGTCTCATCCAGTCAGACTGTGACTGATGAAATGCAACACAAACAAAGACATCATATCGGGCACACAAGTCAAAAGCATCCATTTTTTCGGCGACTCTGATTGTCTCACCCGGAAGTCAATGCCCACGGTGGAGATGAAATTTCCGGAGAGGAAGCGGCCATCTTTGAAGCGGACGAGCAGACATGTCTTTCCCACCCCGGAGTCCCCGATGAGCATCACCTGTTGAGCGTCCAATATTGTTTTCTCTTGTAATCAATTGAATCCAATCACATCTGATAACCGGTCAAGCTGCAATGTCTGGTCTCATTGACGTACTTATATACAAATTATTTTTTAATAATTTTTCATTGTGAGGGTTTCATGCTTCAAATCACAAAGCCCATTGCTAATGAAAAGTATAGGGCTGGCAAATGATCAGAGCGTGCGTTTCCTAAAATGCTACCTTCTGGATAAACTTGCTTATTATGCCTGAATATTATGATCAGTTCATACAGTAATATAGCATGTGATTGACTGTAGGCTACAGAAGGAATTTTAGTTATGATGCGTCAATAATAATTTGGGCACGATACATGATGCCACTCTATCCCCGACTGACAGTAATCGTAATGGGAGCTATTGCCATGTGAAATTAGTAGCAGATGCAGGGCTGTAACATAATATATTTCTGCTGCATAATTTTGCAAACGAGTCACTGCTGCACCACACATGTAATTATTGACAGAAATGTAATCTGGCCTAAATAGACTAATGTGATGCAGAAAAGTGACTTTCCTATACAAACTACTCGTACAAAAGAAATGCAAGGTCGAATAAAATGAAATTGATCCTGCAATGACATGGTTACGTTCAGGAACGAAATATTAAAATTTCCATGTAACCTACCCATACCAATTTAATGGTTGACATCAGCCTGGCAGGAGAGCCAGAATATATTCCAAAAGGGACCCCCTGCCAGATCTCTTGAGGCTCAACTTCCATAATCTACGGCCGTTCGAGGTAACTTACGCATGGGATAACCATGGTAACGAATCTAAAATGATATTCAAGTAAACAGCAAGTTACCCCTTACAGGAAAGTTGGCTCCACTTTCATGGTTCTTGTACACTTATAACTCTGCGAAAACAATCTGATACCAATAGTGCTCATGATGTGCTTCAAAAATACAGTTTCCTGAAGTTACATTACTGTTGCACTTACATAACTTTTACTTGTTTAATTAATAAGAACCAAACTTGCCACGATGGCAATAAAAAGCACCAGAAATATATCATGTTACCCTATGCAATTTTATGCACTGATCTTATTTCCCTAAATTCTGAAATATTCCTACAGACTTTCTGGCCTGCTCGAAAGGACCAGCACACCATGAAAGTAATATAGCCGGAGGGAAAAGTTTCCCGCTGAAGAAAGAATGAACTGGGGTGTTATCTTACCCGTCACCCTCGAATTAAAAGCCCATTTTGAGTCTGCTGGGAAGACTCCCCTGACCGCGCCATTCTCATCAAATCAAGCGGAAATCGTCTGGTGTTCCAATTAAGCATGATGAAGGGGCGCATATCGCGTCACAATTACTGCTCAGTGAGGATCCGGTGGCTCAAAATTCTTCATTAACCCCCTCGGCTTTGATTTTGGCCAAATTATGATCGGGACCCTCTGCAAGGAGTGTCCAAGATACTCGACCTTTTGCCAAAGATGTGGCTGAATATGTGGTGTTCTTGAGAGGTGGTTGATATTTGAATGTTTTTAATTATGTTTCGGGTGGATATGCTATAATAATTATTTATTTTAACAAAATAAATGTACTGTACTGTATATCAAAAAAGATCTGGTTTAGTACTTCCACTTTACAAAGTGTGAACAAAATCCGAGATACCAAATCTTGTATTGGACCGACGTGGAATGATCCTATAGATCATAGTATAAGCATAGCTACATCAAGTTTTGTTTCATGTAGTAGCCCATTGGTTAGATTGGGAAATAGATCGTATTTTCCGGGTGAGTGCCTATGATCATTTATATAGGCAATGTTATGGGACCGGTTAATGAGACAGACACGGAGTAAGTGTCAACCCCTAGCTCTTACAACTGCAGGGTCTTTAAAAATAATGATTTTTATAAAGAGCTGTAGTTAGTGAAAAGATACAGCTTATATTGCTGCTCAAAATGCCAATTCCGGAAAGTTGAGCCTATTCGGTCGATAAAGTTTGCCTTTTCGCCCCTGTTGTCCTTTTTGTAAGCCTAATGGACCATTGAAATGATGACAGAGTATCTGCGGAAGAGCGGTTCCATTTTCTGAATTCCGTTTCCATGCGCTATCGTCCTAAAAAGCCGTTACTATACCATGCGATATTGAGCACATGGTTCGGTTACCATCCAATAATTTGCATAGTGCACTAAAATCCTTAGCGTTATGCTATCTTCTGAATGTAGTGCTAACATCAGGACAGTAAAGTGTTTTGATAGGGTTGCACATTACTATGGAAATAGGTTAATTATACATGTGCAGCATAATATTTATTTTCAACCTACTACAAGTGTAAAAAGTGAGGTTAATAACGGATCGGGACTCTACCTGTAACAGTTGGTGCCCATAAATTTAGCCATCGTCGGTGCCTGTAAACGGTTATGACGCTGACGTAAAATGTGTTTTTTTTTTCTTTTGCAAAAAATCCCGTTTACAATATATTGGCACAGCGTTTTAGGACATTCGCAACTTTCTTTATTTAAGATTTAATAGCCTCACAGTTAATTTGCCTACTACATTTTCTCACATTATTCTCAAGTAATATAATAGAGACGGTATTTGACATGGCTATATCTATTTCATGCAGCGAACGTCTCAAGGCAACTTATTACCATGTTCAGTTAAGAAACATTATCATTAAAAGCTTCATCACATGAACTGAATTCAGTTTTTGCAATATTCGTAATCATTTCATGAATATTGAACAACCATGATTGCTTTTCATATTTTTGGAGTCTTGGAGAAGCGCTAGACTCTTCTGGCCTCCTCTGCTGTCTGATCTCATAAAGCGTCGCCAGATCAGCCTGGGGCACACTTGGAGAGAACTGCTATGAGCGAATATTGGCACTTTCACTGCCTTTTTAAACAACTCACTGTAATTGAAATCTGAGGCTAAGCAACCCGTAATGAAGGTCTTGAGAACGCAAACGAGCCTTGGTGTAAAAAAATTTTCAAAAGCAAGTTGAAGCAACTACTGGAAAATGTGTAGTGAGGTATATATGAGCTCGGTAGCTGTATATGCTCGTTTCTGCCCACCAAAAAACGGGCGTAACCAGATTAGGGGTTGGCCCAATTGAAGGATCGCAGCTTCAAAGAGCTCATTCAAATTGCGTTTTACGCTGTAATTGGACAGACTCAGAATTTCGAATGTGGTTTCGCACCTGCGTTGTCACTGTACAGTACACAAAAACTATACGGCTGTCTAATTTGCTCAAATCCAATATTCCATATTAATTACGTAGGTGACTATCGACTAGAGCAAAATTCATGTTCGTTCGAGAGAATTAAAATGCGATCCCCCTTATTTTATTTTAACTATATCCATTAATAGTAATATGAGCAACTATCATGCTATGGCGAATTTGAACACGCATTTTCAGCACAGTTTTCAGAATTAATCAGTTGCACTTTCTAAATTCAACTTTTCTGAACTTTGTAGATGTGCCCAAAAGAACTTTAGGTTTATAAATAGCACATTTAATTATGCTCATAAGAAGAATAAACCAACGTTTTAATTAGGCACACGAATAACATGGATGCCCTTTAAGAACTGTTTCTGCAGAACCACAGAACAGCACATAAGCCACACTTGTAATAATTAAAACCCGTGTGGTTCTAAATTATTCATTGTATTTGACTCCTGGCATTGTCGTCACGTTTACAATGCTACATTCAGTTGATAGGTTCATACACTATAATACTACTATAGGAAAGGTTGACAGTGGGAAGGAGAGGATGGATAGGATAGAGTGAGGCGTAGGTAGGAGAACAATATAAAATTTAGGTCGTTAAGGACATACCAGATATCTGAGTAGCAGTAGAAGACTGCGGAGATGTCACATCAGTTGACAAAAAAGTCATTTGATGTACTATATCTCTCAAAAAGACGAATACGATTTTGTATTTGGTTTCAATGCAAAATCGTCTCTATCTTTTTGAGCGATATAGGAGTGATGTTTACAAAATCGTCAAAATGATACTGAGACAATATTTAGCAAATTTTTTTTACGGAAAGAGGCAACGCAATAACGAGAATCCGGTGTCTTTTCAAGGCGTACTGAGGCGCATATACTGTATATTTTTAGAACGTAGGTATATTTAAAATCACCTTAGGTTTTATACACCTATTGGCCCAATACTTTTCATCTGCACTGCTGCATTGCATGACGTAAAATTTGCCCTGTACAGTGTTCACACACGCGTGTAGTTGTATTACATGTTCCTCATTCACGTGTTTTCGCGGTAAAGCCCACGCACGGTGTTTCCCCCCCAGCATATGTTCACGTAATAGAACCACCTCTCAAGAGCCACACATTTCAAAACAGTTCCAGACCAGACATGATTATTTTCAGTCCCGATTGTAGAATGCCGACTAGAGAGCTGATAAGCCCACTATCTGAATTTACCTTCGATATGACGTCATAAGGTTCGGGAGGGGCGGACATGCGACGTGTAGGCGGGTACACAAAGTTTGCGTTGCCTTTTGTATAAGCTCCAGGAGATGGCGAAGATGGACCCCGGCTTCCAGACCTAGGACTCAGTGGTGGCCTAGGACTCAGTGGTGGTCTAGGACTCAGCGGTGGCCTAGGACTCGGCGGTGGCTCCAGGCTTTGTCTCCTGCTGCTCACCCCAGAGGATGACCTCCTCAGAGGTCGACTCATTTTATACGGGGTCACCGGACACTAGAGTAAACAATCACCCCACACTGGTTGCCTTTTGGGGCAATGCGGTCTCTAGGTGGTGGCTGACCAACATCTGGAGGAGGGTGAAAAAGGGTCACAAGATGGTCAGAACAACATGGAAGACTTTGGACACCACCTATCAGTGTGAAGCTCCGAATATAGGTTAGGTGACGGTGCTTGTAATCTCAAGAATCGGAGCTACGACGCAATAGCACCCCTAATTTAATCCCAGGGGGTCGCACAATTAGGGGGCTTATGAAGTTACCGTTTGCATGGTAATGCGGGTGTGCAGAAAATACTCGTACGGTTGTCCGTAATAATGTGGAGATTGTTTAAGGTTTAAGCTGATAGGAAAAGGACTTTCAAGTCTATCACTTCGGGAATATTATTGTGGAAAAAATATCTGGCAGTTTTGGTTTGGACCCAAGTTTGATCCTTGGTGATGAAGGATGTACTGTACACCCTACTCTACATCATCGACATGTGGATCTGCGAGGCAATTTACAAGTACAGGATATTTAGGCCCGGTTTCACCGAGCTCGGTATATGATAAAACCAGGTTTCTTTAGGAAAATCCATACAAATATGTAGGGATTTTCCGAAAGAACCCTGGTTTTATCATATACCGAGTTCGGTGAAACCGGCCCTTAGTAACTTTACTGAATTAGCAAAACCAAAAAGCCACTTTTAGAATATGATAGCCATAAGTAGCATGTTGAAAAATCATCGCCGGATTTATTTTTTGCGAACTACATTTATCAATCTATACATTTTTATCACATCTGTTAATTTTAATATAATATGCATTTTGTATCACTGAAGAATTCTTGCACATATTTAGAATATGTATACAGTACGAATTAAATCAGGGAAGAGTTTTAACAACTATAGACATACACGCTGACAGATCAAATAACAGTTAATTGCTTCAGAAAAGCTAATCGGTAGTGGCTTTAGAATGTCGCGTGCAATTTCTTCTGGATATGTAAGCCAGGAGTTATAAAAATGGATTGTTTGATAATGAAACTTCTGACGGTCATTTTGTTGTTTATACCATACCGGTATATTTTATTGCTTGCTTCCGTTCAAATCTACTCCTTTGCTTATTACTGAGTCTGATATTTCTGATTCACGAAACAGTCTCATGAGAATCTTGGAAGCCCTTCTTTTCAGCTATGCAAACGAAACGCAATCATGTTGTTCGAAGATGAGCGCTCAGGTGGATTTCACACTTTTTCGTGAAGGCATTAAGAACGTCAGCTATCCAGTAGGAAAAAGGGTGAAATGAAGCAATTTAGGAGGGTCGATCTCCAGAAGAGTCGGCCGTTTCCAGAAAGGTGACCCTCGAAGGCCCTTTTATAGGATTCTGATAATGGAGGCAAGTTCCAGGTCTGTCTCCTAACTGCAGTAGTAAGAGCTTCATTATTAGAACCTCTCCAGAGTCCATTTGTAGACCTTGCGAAATCGTGCACCTACGCTATATACAGGCAGTATATGTGTAAACCTGTAGTGGTCTATATAAGTGAAAATCTCGAAAACAGACCCTACAGATTCTATTAACTACTTACATTATGTATTTTACTTATATACTGTATGCATAGTATACTATAATGGCATAGGCTTAGTTTAGGCATGTCAATGTCCTATAGTAACTTGAAACTATGCGAGTAATATTTCCACTTGTCAAACACCGCTAGAGGGGAATTTTTTAATATAAAAGGGAAGGGCGAAAAGCATCAGGTGTTACGTGGAATGATTTGTTACCTGAGAGACTTGAAAAGCATTCTCGGCTCGCAAAATGACAAAAGAAGTACGGTACAACTGATGCCAGGGTGGCAGGAAATTTCATGGAAACGAGACTTTAATGATTTTCTACCTTAGAGTCTCTTCTACAGCAATTAGTTTGCGGCTGTCGACTTCATAAAGCGCCGACGACAACCAGTGACAATATCTTACGCGTGCTGCAACGATTTCAGAGAAGACCTCCGGAGTAGATCTTAGTATATACCAGTGTACTAATAGAACACCAGCGTCATGGGATTTTTATATCCCCAGTAGGGCCTCTTCTCTGCTCTTTACCTCTTAAGTACGTACACTCCTAAAAAAAAAACCCTACTCCTCCCTTCCACTCCTACCATGATATCCCTGTTTGTCTACTAGTCCTACAGTGCTATCCCACGGGTACAACTGCCACGGAAACTATTTCTACGCACCATCTTCTATACCCCTTTGATTTCCGATTTCCCTTCCAGAATGAACTATTTGGAATACTTTCCCACCACGACATCATCATCAGAATCTGTCAACGCAGAAGTCAGAATTGCTAGCAAATCAACAACGAACGTCACTTCAGCGTCCATAGGACCAAAGAGAAATAGATGATTCTGATTCTGTTACAGGGTTTACCCTGGGCAATAATGGATTTAGCATCGTATTGACTTCCGCTTCTCGAATGTTTTCCTTTCCCGGTCATGGCAAAAAGCAAAGGCCCGGCTTTTTCATTCGTTTTATGGAAATAAAATCAATTTCCTGGCCCCATTCAAACGCTCTCTATGCTTTTATTTTTCCTACTGCTGAGAGAACACTGTCGCATCGTGCGAAGTGTAGCCTGCAGCCAATGATATAGCCACTATAGGTCGGAATTAATTTTGGCACTGACTACGCCTATAGACATACAGTATTGTTGCTTCAACACCGGACTATCGGACACGTGGCATCTTCAGAAGAGATAGCGGATGATATGGTTTTAAACGGGAATGGAATTACCATAATAGTCCATACTAATTTAGGTGCCTCAGGGGCAGAAACCTTAGCATGAAATCTGGACCTCACGTCGTTATAGATATAGCCATGTAAAATATGCTCGCCAATTTTATCTACAGGTTATCTTCATATTGCCGTGTGTAACGCACGACCTTTTCAATACTCACGCTGATTAAACCGCAGTGATTAAATTATGCCTAGATTTTGTGAGAATACCGTAATATAATATTATAGCGCCAGAAAAAAGCCCCGCTTCGCTGTCGGACCTAATACAAAAGTTTCGAGGATCAGAAACCCGATAGCACGACGTCGAATTGAATGTACAGGCTAACTGGATCCCAATATGCGACAAGGGTTAAAAATCACGACACTGTGCCGAAAACCACTTTGGGTTCAGAAAACTTGTGCAGTTAGAGCCAACATCCCTCTCAACCCTCCAGTGGGACCGAAACTGGGAGATATTTCCTCAGGCTATATTTTGGCTAATAGGGCAGGCACTCAAGTTCAATCCGAGCGGAAATCTAGGTTGTGATGTGGAGTTGCCGATACTGAAAAGACACTCCGAGTTGCCAGGAAAATACTACAGTAGGTCAGTAATAATCTATGTGAATAATCATAGTTATAGGAAAGATTAGTCGGGTGTATTGATTAGCTAAAACTTAAACCTGATTCGGTTCCAAGTCTGTCAATCCATAGTTTGCAGAACCTTCATCTATAGACCCAACACATCATACGCGAGCAGTGATCATTACAACTGTGCAACTGCCACGTATGAACCTGCCAGGTAGTAGTGCATACAGTGTGGGAATAATGCAACTCCACTTGCTGAATATCTGACCAGTTTTTAAAAATTGGCCTAATTGGGAGTTGTCTTGAAGAATTAATGACACTTTACAGACATGAATAATTTTGGCGCTGGCAGTTTGGGCTATACTATGCTGCACATCTAGCCCTATTTACAGTGTTAAACTGAAGCTTGGAAGCTCGATTGTGCTTGAAAATGACCGGAAGCGATGTACAGGACTGGGTACAAAAAGCCAATCTCCGCTCAGTCGACGTCACATCTGGGTACAGACTAAGAGCGCTCACAAACACTTGTACGCGTGTTCATCGCAGATGTACGAAAGTGGGGGATGAGAGAGATGGGCTTGCTGGGAAGTGAAGGCGGAAATGGGGAAATAGGCAACAATCATTATTTCCCACATCGATTCAGCCGGTAACTATAATCAAAAGCCATTGATTGGTTTTCGACCACGCACGTCATCTATTCCACAAAATAACAGCTAGACCGACATTTTGCACACAAAAAAATATAAATGAAAGGAGTATGTGGCACTCCCCAACACTTACTTTACATCTCCTCATATCCCGCCCATAATAATAATAATAATAATAATAATAATAATAATAATAATAATAATAATAATAATAATAATACCTCCTATTATATTAGTCCATCCAGTTAACTTCCGGAAATCCACATAAGCGCTCAACTTCCTGGCAACACATGTACCATATATTGTACGTTCAAAAAAAATTATCAAAGACTCACGACAAGTAAACAACAACATGTCCTCACCACCAACGACGAGGAAAAGGATATGTAGAGGCCGAGGGACTACCGCCGACTGATGTGATCATCGGGCACTCTCGCTACAGCACCGTGCGCTTACGTCACCATGGCAACAGGTGGAGTACAGGGTGGAGGGGAAGAGGGGTGGGAGGATAGGTGAGTCCGGGGAGTGGGGGTGCGGTGAGCACCTTTCATCGTGTTGCACTCTGTGCATCGTAAACCACCTCGCACGGGAATTACATCTGCATTTTTTATCGCTGCCAGTTTAGTGAAATTATCTGGAAGGTGCTGGGGAGGCATAGATTCGGATCCAATCGAGTACAGTATGATGATACAGTATCGGAAATGGACTAATGATATGCTGTGTTTACAGCTTCATGTACAGTATGAAGAAAAGGCAAGGCGCGCCTTATTGAAATATTAATAAGTGGCCTGTTTGCACATGTGCTTCTGAAATTGAGCCTAGAATTACATATGGAATGTATCAGCCTTGTTTTAACGGCTTTATCAGTGATATGACGTTTGCATGATAAGACAAGAATGTGGCCTTCACAAGTTAGCTACAGTACATTTTTATATATTGTGCTTGAAATACAGTGATACCTGTCTATAAAGGACAACTGAATACAGATGTAACTTGTCCTGTGCGGAATTTTTGTTTGGTCGCGGCTGAGGATGGTCAATGGTCGCATATAACGGAAACTAATCTTCTTCGGTACGGAAACTTTTCGGCTCCAAAATGTACATGTTACAATAAAGTAGGTCTAAGGAGTCGTTCCTAAAGTACGGCACACATGTAGGGAAGTTGATGCCACCGTGTCTGATCGTAATGTGGACGTGACCCTCTTTGATTATGCATCCGACAATGAGACTTTTGTGGAGGAATCTCCAAAGCTGGAAGGGGCTAGTGGGACTGTTCTGCAGCCTAAATATATTAGCGCGGGAGGTTGAGCCTGTGTGACTCTGCTTGACGTGGGAGACGTGGAGGGGCAACAGTCCAAAAATATCATATAAGAATGATATACAGTCACGAGCATAATGATGGAAACAGACTTAGGAAGGTGATAACACAAGTTCAGTAAAAAAAACTGGTGATGTACTGCACGTATTTAGCTAAACGAGAATATAAGCATAATAAGCCATAAACCTGACGTGAGGTTCGCTAAACGTCGAATCATTTCGATAATGAATATACCTATGTATAAAGCTTGGACGTTATAATTGCCATACTTTTAAAAAGAAATTCATCGCTAAAGATTTTGTTCCTGGCAAGTATAAACCTTCTTCCCATCAACATTACTTTGCAAAGCTGCATCACGGTATTAAATCTGCACTTATTTTTAGTCCATTATTTTAGAGAACACTTTATTGAATAAATTCAGGACGTATTCTGCCCTATCTATTTGCATGGAAAAGGAGGGAAGCATCAGGTGAGGTGGCGGGGGTGTTGGATTCAACAAGTGATGTGTGTTTTGAAATTGTCACTTGGGGGACCCAGAAGGCCCCTTTTTTCCTGCAATCCCATTGCACCACGGGGAATATTGCGCAACACCTGTCGTGAACACTATAATATTATTTACCCTCGACCTGACAAGTGTGTATGAGAGAGGGGTGGGGGAGTGGAGGGCAGAGGGGGATCTGCAAAATAATACCTCTGAAGAAAATCACGCAGGAATAAGGCTCGGTTGAGATCGACGTTGTTATAAGACATTGGGTTGATAGCACCATTGTGAGCGCCAGAATCAAAACAATACCACCATATAGGTGCTGATTTTTGTGTGTGTATTTGCAACGAGTACCGCATATAATACACACTTTATATGCCGAAGTCACTGTTGGAAAGTGGAATTTTCACACTCGTCCATTTCATCTTAATGGTACCGTACACAATGCACGTAATGCAGAGCGCAGAGAATTTTCGCCTGCGGCTGCAGTCATAGGCTGTTGCTATACTTTTGAAGGAAAGTCAACGTCAGGTTACATTTTTCATTATACTGACTTTTCAACTCTGACAAAATCGGACAGTCTCCATACTCTTCAAAGAGTTTTAATCAGGCTAAAGCTCTCAAACCGCCATGTAATTCCTCCCGAGTCCCAAAATTGGTGTATACGCACCAAGGGCTTTACCTGGCTACAAATTTGTTTCCTAGCAACAAATGAAAAAAAGCACATTTTTATAAAAATTTTCAGTAGCTATACTGGTGTCTGACTTTTCTTGGTACCACACTCCTCTCCGCACTGGCAAATTAATCTCGCATTGCATGCTTTCACTTTGATAAGTCCAGCTGCTTCATCATTTCAGCGAAACTGTAAAGTGACTATTGCACCTGTGAAACTTTTCTTTGAGTCTGGCTGCCCTGCTGCGCTGAAAATGGTCACTTTGAACCGATCATACCGTTACCTTTGCAAGTTCTGACGGCACCTGCAGGTGGCCTCGAGGATTACCGTACAGTTCATTAGAGGGTTATAGTGTATTGCTATACTGTATAAAAGATCTGTAGTATATGCCGAAGCGACGTATATACGTTGATAGCTAAGGCAATTATTTTGAGCCTGAAAAGATACTGACAAAATCAATACGCTAAACCTTTTTAGTGGGAACAAATATCTTTCCCTGATTGTTGTCATGGCATGGCGCACCCGTAAGTGACGTCATTGAGATCTTATGCTAATGACGTCCTTTTTGGCCTTATTTTTGTAAATGAAAAAGCGAAATTCTCGGAAAACATGTAAATACATGGGGAAAAATAAACTCACGACTATAAAGCGGCTTGCTTTGAAAGAACGGTCCAGGAATACGCTACATGAAAGCGCGCTTTAAAATGTGGGAATTTCAATGATATCTACGTATAATAAGACTGAAAGGCAGCTGTACATTGCTGATAATAATATTGCCTTCGGTGCTGTGTGCTTACACAGCCTACAATTCAAATCGGAATTTTTATATATATAAAAGGTATAAAGCGAGATTAATTATCTCTTAATCGGGAGGTTGCTTGACATGAAACGAGCCCTATCTTACTCGGCGGTAAGTCCTTTCAGGGAAACCTTTTGAACATGAGCCAAGAGGGATTTTTTAGCCCCGAGGAGAAGGAAAAATAGAGCGAAGTTGGCAGGCGAACTTCCACTGAGTTTTGATTCACAGAGGTCAACAAACGTGCCTTCGTGCAGTGGAGTTATGGCCCCTTGAAACAAATATAGCTGACTTCAGAAAGGGATAAATCAGGCATCTTGACATACGCTTTCCAGTATTTCAAAAGCATATTTTTTGTAGCACCTGGTTTTCCCTATCGTCACCCATTGATTGCTGACTCTTTGGGTTTGCACATGGCTGTTGAACGTTTCGTGCTCGACGGAAGCAAACAATAAGCCGGACTTATTGATGTGTATTTTATGCAAGGTTTGTGCCGAACCTGACACTGGTGGGATGATCCCCATTCAACCCAAGGGAAAATCAGGAATGGTGGCCTGCGAGGCAGTGGAGGGTGTTACAAGTGCTTTTGCCCTTGCCTTGGAATCAAGTGTCACTAATTTAAATTTGCAACCTAAGCAGATTTTAAATTTTCAACATACTGAAAACCACTGTATACCACTGCTGCTATCAGTTACAACCTACAATATTATTGTACCTGAACATAATGCCGCAATTTTTTGTTAGCTGTCGTCTGAGCTGGACAAATATCTCCGCAGGATCATCAATACATCAAGTCTTGAGAAACTGTGTGGAAATCATTCTACATTTCACAGACGGCAACCGAATAATGCCAGCGAGATTCTGGGACAAAAGGCTAGCCTACTCCACAAACTAAGGACAGAATATCATTTTAACAACCTGAACACATCAGTGTGACGTATATGCCAAGGGACTAGAGTTCTTTCTTTCTATGCAATATCCACAAATTTATATTGAGACATTGCTATACTACTGCACTGCATGGGTACAGTCTCGCCTCATATTCCAAGGAGATGGTGTACCGGTGCTGCGCGGCAGATGACATTGCCTATATACAAACCAGGCTTTTTCAGATGAAAGTGAGCCAGGCTGTACTCAAACATCGTCATAAATAAGTCCGGGAGCAAATGCAGACTGGAATAAAAACTGGCTTTGTCACACTTTTGGCCCATTTGTGGGTAGCATGTACAAGCCAATACGCATCTATTTGGTATCAAAATCATCGACCTCCTGCCATTTTGACGATTCTGCAAATATTCGTACTTAAAAGTGTGTTAAGGACAGTATGTAGCATAGGTTTTATTGTAATCAAAAACTCATATCTGAAAAGTGCAAACAGGACACCTCTCTATATGGCCTGACAATTCAGATTCGTCACTAATGTTCATGTCCATTTGCCTGTCTCCGTATTTACCATTGGGAGATGTTTTGATGTCAGTCACCGATCTTCAACCAATGTTTTCTTCAGGGAAAGCAGAAAAGAGTGTAATATAAACTCATTGCGAAACTACAGTGAGAAAGGGCTCCAACTGTGCAATGCGTCATTTTTGCGACATTCCATTGATGACGCGTTACAGGTTAAAATGATAGACAGTTTTGTTTCGTTTTTTTTTTCAAAACGTCCCTCAAGTAGCCTACAAGTTTTTGTTCCAAAGTCTCCACAGGTTGGGTATAGGCATCATAAATCTGGATAATAAAATAATTGTTTAAAATGTTGTACTTCACGCAGGGGGAGAGAGGTTTCGTGTTAGCAGTACCGGTAACTGCTTTTGAATCCAAATCAATCTGTTACTAGCTTGAAGCTGCTCTTCTATGTTTTTAGAAGCGAAGCGACTCCATCACCTACATTCGCAATACTCTGTCTCTATCCCTAGAGGAAAGAACTTCCCTAAGTTGTATCCTGAGTGACAGCAGGAACTTATACAACTCCTCTATAGTTCAGTACGGTCACGACAATTCTATCCACATCGTATGGTTCCCTTATGGCCCCTAAGGACTGCTCTCATTATTTGAGAAACCCCCCCTGGAACATTGTGAATGAAGGACGATGTGCAAGTTTTTATAGATGCCCTGCAGCTCTTAGGAGGTTGATGTGTAAGGATAACGGTTCAGTGACACCTTTGAAGTTACAGGTGGGAGTTTTCGCTACAGAGAATTTACACCACGTATCCGGCCAGATATAGCGAATTTATTTCCGACCTCATTTTTGAAGAAAAAAAAACTACCTCTAGGATGTATTCACATGCCCATCAGAGGTCTTCCGCATTAAAGTGTAATACATTAATATGCTACACGTTCCGAATAAATTTGGACTTTTTAAGTTGCTAAAGAACAATTATGGGAATATTCGATTCGAAATGAATAATCCCATCCAACTCAGCTGTTAATGAGCCACATTTAAAAAAATATTATCCCCATGATATCACGCATTGTCCAGGCCATTCACTTTCCATTTGCCCTGTTACTCATATTAACTACCCGTTCATATCATAGACCCAATCATGAACCATCTTTCATTATAAATGAAACACCACACTGTCTTGCTAGCATAGCATGCTTTGGTTTTTCGGTGAATAATCTGAGCATAATTTAGTGAGTAATGGAGTAATGAAACTCAAACTTGACCGAAGCAGTGGTGGCGGAGGGAATATGGTATCCCACTGCTAATCGGGAGGTCCTGGGTTCGATCCCCGGGGCCGGCAACCCTAACCGTGGTTTTCTGTGGTTTCCCACGGTCCCTCCAGGTAAATGCCGGGGTTGTTTCCTAAAATAATAGGCCACAGCCGCTTCCTTCCGTCCCTATCCTATCCCCAAAAGCGAAGTAAAAATGCAAAGAAAGAGTTCCAGTCAAAACAAAAAAACTCCCCCCTAAAGAGCCGCCGGCTGATAACGGGGTATGATATTATTATTATTATTATTATTATTATTATTATTATTATTATTATTATTATTATTATTATTATTATTATTATTATTATTATTATTTAAAATGAAACTCAAACTCGTGTACAGTAGGCCTACACCTGTGAGTTCACACTCCAGCTCCAGCCGAAGTTTACGGCGTCAGTGGAATTAATCCATAATGTTGTGATGAAACCCTCATCACCTTTGCATCATGGCGAGGGAGAACGTGCTGTAATAAATCCAATAGTGTCCGTATTTACTACTTTAGTAAATTTTACAGTGAACGTTTAAACGTGCACTGTAAAATTTAATCTCATTTTTTCCATATAGAGAGGGTTACAATTTGAATGATCATTTTAATTATTTTTGGCACTAAGCTTTTAATCAGTTTTTAATCAGTTACCTTTGACTAGTATAGTTATCGAAAGTGTTGGCTGCTACTAAAATTATAGGTCGCTTGGACAAATTAATTATTTTAAACACCTGCAAAGGGGTCTGGCCTCCAAAAAAGAAAACACAAGACATTCGAAGTCAACTGTTCCAATGGGCAATTCCCAATCGAAAATTCATTGCAATTCAGAACTATAGGGTATATGATCCAATTCGGCCTAATATTAGCAGCTAATTTTTGATTAGGGCCTACCACTAAAAGTAACTACCCCTGAGTTTCTCTTTTCAAGATAATTTTCAGCTCATAGTTTTAAAAATGGTTAAGGTGGACATTTCAACTGGACGCACCTTGTATGAAAAGTATTATACGTTTCTGAACTAAATACTCGAATCTGCCTGTCTCTCGTACAACCTCCCACGATGCTGTTTTATACAGAAGGGAGACTTTTTGACATCGGTGTTCCACCGACGCCTGGTTAATTCATCGGATTAATTAATTAGTCATGCTTATTATATGACACGACACGGTCCGAGTGAGTTAACACAATTTTAGCTGCAACAAGGTCACCTACCGGTGATGCACAGCTGCTTGGTGCCAGAAAAAGGCTTGGCAAAATCATTCATAAATTATTTTCCCGCATCCCATTTGCACTTACAGTAGTTAGTTACATTTCCAATCTCTGTTTTGCTGCCTACAGTACCTATCATTGCATAGTGCCGCGTGTCTGTTTGTCTTCCCACGAAAGCAGTCGGCATTTGATACGAAGCACAACCAGGTCTGAGAAAAAACAGCATATGAACTGTCATATATCGTGAATGCGGTATTGTGAAAATGGACATCTTAAAACATGAACTGTTTAACATTATCGTGAAGTTGAATATTACGCCGTTCGAGAGTGAAATGATGCAAATGAGAAGCTGGGAATATGGGAGGGCAAGAAAAAAAATCCTACCGAGTTTAGCATGTTCCGTGCGCATAAATTATTTTGCATATCCGGTTAGTGGATTACATAGAATACTGTTCACTTTATAGTTGTATTACACGAAATGTTCGCTATAGCTTTTATGTTTTGACTTCTATTCAATCAATTATTTACTTACGCAGCCTCCAATCAGCCATGGCAGCGCAGCGATCTAACCGGTAGGATATTATCTAATACAATATGGATTTTGTCCCACGTCGTAATGACGCCACCATATTTAAATTACGTAAAATGTTTTGGCTTCTGAGTGAGTCGGATATGCCTAATGCCCTAATGGCCATGCCTATCCATAATAAATATCTGGGAATTACTGGCCATTTTATACCGTTCAAAATTGTACCTTAAAAATCATTGGTCAGCAGCAAGTTTAATAAGAAGATTCAGACTCCTACTTATTACCAATTTGCTACAAAGAATGGATTACGTAAACAGTAGTATAGGCCTACTCGACTAGCGATCCTATCAGAGCCATCTATGGTTCATAGAGAAAACTTCCAGAAGTTGCTCGGACACAGCCAAATTACTTTCCTACTGGGTGAACGGACTCGGACAACTTCCAAGTTACTAGCGGTTTTTTTTTGTGTACAGTACATTTGACTCTACCTATGTCGTATTTGTGCCAACATTTAATTTGATTACATCTGTTATAATTTTTGCTAATACCTACATTAGTTAAAGCTCTTTACATACCAGTATATTTATATTCACGTTGTAATGAAAATATATCTCCAAATGAAGTTTGGCAATTTCAAACTAACACATCGAGTCCTATTGACTGCTCTAGAGATGATGAATTGGCTGCATGGAACTACTTGTATATTGCAAACTAGTTCAAAATTCAGTCGTTATCAATTCTATGATGATATTTCATTATGACAGTCCTACCTCTGAGACTTTGGAATTTGCATCAGGACCTAATCAAAAGCTATTAAATTATTTTAGATCGGGTTAATTTTGTTGCGCACTCACCCACCAAATTGCTAAATATTTACAAGGGAGAAATTACATTTCCCTCTGCCCCTTTCCACCCATAATATTGGGTGCTATTTTGGTGCCATATCTCGCACATATAGGACAAGGCAAACCGAGGGAAAATGGGGAGAAAAATCATGGGACGCGTCATATAGCGACATATGATTGTTTCTATGAACTTTTCAAATCAATGAAGTTTCCCTAACTGGAACTAAGGTTATACTAATTGATACTACTACTTCAAGACGCAATTTTGCAGGTAAGTTTCCAGAGAACCTAACCACTGCGGACATTTCAATTGAAACATGTACTCGTATGTGGCACATGATGACGTCGTGTGATGTCTTACGGTTAGAATATGTTATAGACCTGCTCTTTGTTTTAAATTGCAATAAAAATGTCAAAGGCATCCTACAATGTTATATCGGTGAACTTTGAAGCTTTAAAGAGATGGCAAAAAAGCACTTTTGTTTCAACGCACCATCATTTATACAGCGTAAATTATTCTGCCCCCTACTCTTCACAGCACAATATCTCGCAGATAGGAATGAACATGCCTATAATCCTGATTTTTCATGACACCAATGCAATTTATGCTTGTTCGTCTCGAAATATAAAATTTTCCCATCGCAGAGCACTTTAAATGCTATAATTTCAGTGTCAGGTTCACGGGCCAAAGGTGAAAATGAAAAGCGCTGGGAGCGAGGCAACAGGGCACGCTAAATTTTCCCAGCAAACAATTTAACCCCTGGTGGGTTCCACACCCACGTACGTTATTACCAAGTATAAGGCTTATACATTTTTAAATGGATTGTAAATTGAAACTACCTATGCCTTCTAGCTCACCTTCTATCCCAGCCTTTCACCTCCGCACATAGTAACCCTTAGGAATCGATAAAGATGTCGGCAAGCTTGTCCATCACATTTACTTTATTAATTAACTCGTAATGTCCAGTCAGCTGTGGGATTTCATATTAAGCTCTCTCGATACTGGAGAAGGCCGATTATCAGTCCACTAATCATACACCAAGGCCTCTGGCCTACAACCCCAGGCCTAATTAGAAGGAGAGGATGTGCAGTAATTAGCGTCAAAGTCAACATGTCTTCTTAACTACCGTTAATGTAGGCTTACGCGACACGATGAGTTTTAGAAGAGGGAACTCACTGAACACACTAATAATAAATTAATCCCTCAAGAATATGAATAACAATATATTTAAAATCATGCTAGGATTATTATTATTATTATTTCAGACAGAAAATACATATCATGCCACTCTGAGACTATAATATTTTTAAATAGTTCTGATTTCATTTGTGTACTCGATGCGATTTTATTGACATTCTGATGGCACATTTCAATACCTGCAGTCACCTAATATCCACCATGGAATAATTACTAGATGAGAAAATTATTCCTCCCTTCAATACGCCCGTGTTCGCTCATAATCCGATTCCAGTATGTGCACGCCGTGATGTGCACTAAAGACATGTCTACCCAGAAGATATGCTGTGTCATTTGGAAAAGACTATTGGTTAAAATCTACGGCTCGGCGGCGTCATTTGAGCTGGGAGAAAGAGACCTTCAGAACAACAGCAACGTAGAATTTATTTATCCGTCAGTATTACAAATGGAGCATTCTTGCTGTGCTGTGTATTTAACGTTATAATATGCCTATGTAGCCAACTACCCCTACATAGAAACAGAGTAAAATGTCCATTAGATTTGTAGTAGCCTCGTTACTCTATTAATGTTTTATTCGTTATAACGTTTTTATTAACCTCGTTAACTTTGCATAGTACCGGTATGTAGTGTAAAGATAAACGTTTATTCTACACATTTATTTCATTCTTTCAAATATGAGCAATCAAACAATCGGAACATCCTTCATGCATTCCACTGACAAGTGAGTACTTAGTCACATGCTAATGATATACAGAGTACTGTATTACCTCCGCCCCAAAATATTAAACCAATTACCCCTGTCATTTTCTCAAATGAAATTCATCATCATTATCCACTGGGCCCTGTGAGTAGTTACAGTTCAAGCCTACATTTCTGGTGTCCACTTTAGTCTAAACTGTTGCATGCGGCCTGGAACAATATACTGCGTATTACGGGGGCATTCTGATCACACCCTGTAGGCCTACACCCAAGTGGTAATTACATGGAGTGGCTAGTTCTCGTTGATTAGCAGGTTATAGCCTGTTTCCCCACTGTTTGAAGTTTTGTACTGCCCACTTTAGCAAGTTGGCCAAGAACTCTCTCGTAATTTGCTTACTCATTCTCGGGCAATACACACCACCTGTAAACTATGAGGATCCAGTCTATACACCCCTGACTGGCAAAGTGTCTAATTCGTCACCTCCAACACTTAAGAGGCAACGAGTTGGTTTCCCAGACTCGTTAAAGTGACCCAAGAAAGATATTTGTTTGTTGCGGTGTCGTCCCTACCGTAAAACCAATACCAACGGTGGCTGAGAAGGTGCCAGTCTGGAAAGTTCCTGTGTCGAATTGGACCAAAAGAGATGTCTTCCCCACTCCGCTGTCACCCAGAAGTATAGTCTGAAATAAGATAGACGATGCGATGGTATATACATCAGTTGGCACTTGCCTCGGATACTAAATAACTCTTTGTTGTTATATATTTAAGAAAGTGTGTGAAACTTAAAATTTCATTAGTAGCCACTTGAGGCGTCGGAAGCAATAAAAGTTTGATAGGGAATGATGCTTCGTTTCCTGAAATTCCCATGAGGAAGACTCAAGAGATACACGACCTATAATGGATTTCGACCAAAGTGACGCTGACATTCCATTTTGATGATTATTCTTTGCAAGGGGGTAATCACTCGACTGAAAAGTGTACACTGGAGTACCAAATTCAAGGAGTACCAAGGAGTAATAAAGAGTGAGGTACCTGAGGAGTACCAGGGAGTACCACTCGCAGGTGTACACCGGAGTACCGAAGTGGTAACCCCCTTGATTCTTTGTATGTCCCCAAACCAGTGAGGAATGTGTGTCGCTACTAAAGTACAACTAAAGTTACTATTTCGTAATGATTCCGACAAACCCGTAAGGTTGCATTCCTGGGTCCCAAGGATCATTTTATGTGGAGATATTTGGACTAGGGAACAGAGTTACTGTGATAGGCTTCGAATAGTTCAAACATTTCCTGATATGGTATGCCTCACTTTCCGATTCGGCCTTTTCACTAGGTAATACAGGGTGTTTCAACTTTTTTGTCCGAACAGTTATCGGAAATATTGCACTATAAGCTGCTATACTTTGTGAGCAGTGACTTGCAACTGGTTTGTCGGAGGAATGGGGAATATTCCCTGCGAATCTTAGGTTGAAGCGCATACACTGCTTACAAAGTAGCAGCTTAGTTCAATATTTCCGATAACTGTTCGGACAAAAAGTTGAAACACCTGTATTCCTATAGGTATAATTACGGTACCTTATTTCAAAGAAGTGGCATGACAAATCAGTGTCTTCGTCAGTATACTTTTATAGCTCTACGTTATCGTGTTTATCTAGAAGCCTTCACATTACTGATTAATTAGTAGATCACCCCTAAGAGTGTTTCCCCCTGCTGATGATGACCCAAGTAGGCGAAAGATATAATTCTATTTTCCCAAACTACACATTCGATATGTGCCCTTCCAACATGAAACGAGCGATTAGACTATATAGTCAAAAATGGGCTCAGAATCCAAAACTCTTCGCAGCACCGAGGTAGGCTAATATAAATTCATAAATGTAACTATCTGGAGGGCAATTACAAATATGTCAAAAGCCACTAATTTGTTCCTGAATATTTCAATACAAGAGAAGTATACCTTAGTTGGAAATATGTTTATTTTTGAGTTCAAGTTACCGGTATATGAATGTGCATGAATGTTGACGCACTGATATGTGCACAAGGAACATCTTGTGATATGAAAACTGGGCCTTTATCCCAGTCCAATACGGGGTCCATTTTTGTGATTGAATAATTGAAAGGTTTGGTGGAAAAACCTGATAAGTCCACTTTTGGGCGAAAATTAGTTATGGGTGGTTCTGCCACCTTGGGGCCATTCTGCAGCTTTTGGTACAAAAATTAATCCAGACCGTCCTGCCATGTAGCCCACTGAAGAAATATAGCCCTCCCAAGTGACCAGCGCAGCACACTGTCCAGAGCGCGCACCGGCTGCGTTTTCGCCCTCTCGCGGGTGAAATTCCAAAAGTCACCTCCTACACTTTTCGGAAACATGAAGCACACATTTCACGCTTCATTTTCAGGTCCATTCAAAAAATCGTGTCACAGAGAGACGAAATCTTGGTTCCTTACATACAGTACCCTGCATTAATGGCTATGCACAGAATGATGATGATGATGATGATGATGATGATGATGATGATAACAATAACAACAACAACAATAATGACAATAATAATTAATAATAATAAATAATAATAATAACAACAATAATGACAATAATAATAAATAATAATAATGACAATAATAATAAATAATAATAATAGCAACAATAATGACAATAATAATAAATAATAATAATAACAACAATAATGACAATAATAATAAATAATAACAATAGCAATCAAAATAGCAATAATTATTAATAATAATAATAATAATAATAATAATAAATAACAATAGCAATCAAAATAGCAATAATTAATAATAATAATAATAATAATAATAATAATAATAATAATAATTCATACCCCGTTATCAGCCTATCGGCTCTTTAGGGGGGAAGTTTACTTTTGCCTGGAACTTTTTGCTTTCATTTTACTTCGCTTTTTGGGATAGGATAGGGACGGGATGAAGCGGCTGTGGCCTATTAATTACGGAAACAACTCCGGAATTTTTCTTTAAGGACCGTGGGAAACCACAGAAAACCACGGTCAGAGTTGCCGGCCCCGGGATTTGATCCCAGGACCTCCCGATTAGCAGTCGGACACCATATCTCCTACTCCAAACTGCTTCGGTGGCTATGCACAGATATCGCCACCTGTCCAAGAACTAGCGGAATTAGGAGTCGGTGGGCTGCGTCTAAAATACTGGACAGCTCAAGATATCGCGGTAGATTCAAATGCTTGTTACAAAGATGGATCACAGCGGATCACAGATAATTATATCTGTGGGATGAATATTATAAGGCCATTGCGATTCCTATCAATGTATTGAGGTTGTGAACCAGTTATTACACGGACCACGCGAATGCCTGTTAATCCACCGCGATATCTTGAGCCGTCTATAGAGCGGTCTCGTGAGCAGTCTTAAGATCAAAGTATTTTGGACACAGCCACCGACGCCTAGTTCCGCTCAATCCCGCCAGGTGGCGATGTCTGTGGATAGCCATTAATGCAGGGTATTGTACAACGACGACTACTACAAACCCATGAATTTTGGTTGAAATCGGAAAATATTTGTCGGAAAAGTGGTCCGAGTTGACGTGGATGCTCCATTAGTATATGAAGTCACTAAAGCGCAGCAGTATGGCTGAACAGAGTGATGAGGAGTCTGAATGTCTGATGATGAATTAGGTGATGAGTTTGTAACACTATGTATGCCTGTAATTGAGGAAAAAATTGTCCATGCTCATAACATACACACAAAAATAATTTATTTGGACATGTCTGATTCTCATTCGGTGCAAAAACAAGACTTGCCCACATTATACTCTACTGTAGAATGTGTAATATGCATCGTACAAACTTCATATTCTGGTTCATGATTGTATCATCCTATTAAACAAAAAATTATCATTATAAACATTTTTGAAATTTTCCGGAAATTCAGTTTTTCTTTGTTTTCTCGAAAGTAACAAAAGTGGACATATCCTGTTTTTCCACCAAACCCTTCAATTACTAATATAGCTCCTGCGGAGAGGAGTTATCCTTCGCTGGAGTCACGAAATCATAATGCTCCGACTTCGACTTTTCTGGTACAAACAGGATACGGATAATCCTCGTCCGAACTGCCTCCCTGTGTAGTCTTTCATAATTCCATTTACCATGCACAAAGGACATTGCAGCACAATCAGCACTGACATGCCATAATCCACCGTAGGCTTACACCTAGCAATTTGATAGATGGATTTGGTAGATGGATTGGCGACCTCCGCAAGTGCACGTTCATTACGGAAACTATATGATCACTTCACTCACTTGCTATTTTTATATTATTACTTAAAGTATCTGTTTCTGGATCGATTTTGTGGCTGTGGGCAATAGGCTTTAGTGAAGAAGTACAGTACCTAGTAAATAATATCAGAAGCGAAAAACAGAACTAGGTTTTTTCATGTTTTCTGAGTTGTGAAAATCAGGGTGTGAAACTGGCGAATTAGCAATGTTCAAATTTACAATGGCCTGATGAGGATATTGGACAGTGCAGACATAATTGTTTCCATTTTATTTCAATGATAGCCCATGCCAATATTTAGATTCGTAACAGTATTTTTCACTAAAAGCGACGGTTAATGAGGTTGATGATTTGGCAATCCTGATTGGACCATGTGGAAACCTTTCAAGTGGGATGACAGTATTACAATGGGGAAACATGTCTGTGTAGATACGAATTTAATTAAATGATAGTTTTAGTACACATTATACTGTATAATCCTAAACATTGGAACGGTCAACCAATTGTTATAAAAATTGAAGGAAGAATTTCTGCACTTGTCAATATTATATCTTCCTGGGATAATTTTAAGATGAAAAATTACAAACTAGCCAATTTCACACCTTGATTTCACAAATTAAAAAATATAGAAGAAAAAACTGAGTTAAATCTGTTGCTTCTAACATTATTTCTGCCAGTATTTCCACTAATACAAAATTATTACCAGCAGCGACAAATTAAATTAACCAAGCATAACAGACATACGGTATCACATTTTTCTAACCTTATGTGTAACTTCCTCCTTGTATGGTGATGGTGGGCACAACACGTCAGGTGGTGGAACATAGTCGCGATATCCGGTTGGTGATACTGTCTTAGCCCCGCCATCTAACCTAACCCGGAGGTCAGCTCCCTCGTGGTGAGAGAGGGCAGGAGAAGGTCTTGACCAAGGGCTTCCGCTTGGGGAGCTATTTCGGACGCTTTCAGCCTCATCAGGTGATTCAAATACATCGTCGCTGAAGTCGTCCGCCATTGCCTTTTGTATTCAGTGGCTAAGGCATGATGATGACCACGTGGCCTCCAACGCGGATACAGAAGGGCCCATGTATGGAATTGTCTTCAACTGATGCCTGCAAAGAGAAAAATACACAAAGGAATCAGTCATGGATCCAAATTAGACTCCGTATGGATGGACGATTATTACCCAAGTTAAAGCTGCTATTTTTCAGTTCATTCAAAAATCCAAAATGTATCAACAAGGAAACAAGAGTCTGGTATTCTGCTTCAATATACAGGGTGGTATGCTAACCCCTTCGCTACCAGCTAGGCCGAAAGCGCCTAGAATTTTGCTTACACATACTCTGAAGATAAAAACAAGATATTTAAAAATAATAACAGATATACTTACATGTCCAGGCTATTCTCTAAGAATGTGGCTGGAACAATGTAACTAGTCTAGAGGTCCCAAAATTAATTTTCAAAAATATCACTGTAGAAACTCAAAATTTCGATAATACCCGTGGCGGGTATTATCGAAATTTTGAGTTTCTACAGTGATATTTTTGTTAGGCTGATTTAATTTTTAATTTTAATTTTAATTTACCCCGTTGGGAGAATCGGGGCTCCATTAGGGGGGGGTGGAATACCACCATTTTACCACTCAATTTTTCGGATAGGGAAGGAAGGAAGCGGCTGTGGCTTATTATACGGAAGCGACCCCGGAATTATCCTGGGGAGACCGTGGAAAACCACAGAAAACCACGGTCAGGGTCTCCGGTCCCGGGAATCGAACCCAGGACCTCCCGATTAGCAGTCGGACTCCTTAACCACCACACCAACCTGCTTCGGTGCTGATTTAATAAACACTTTAAAATATCTTCCATAAATACTTCATAAATAGTACTGTAAAATATACGAAATAACAACCTTCAGAATTGTGCCAGAAGAATTGGCTGAAATCGTCGGACTTTGCGAGAAATAAATAAATTTGTGAGTTTTTCGAAGTGCCAGCAAGTCGCAGATAAGAAATAATTAAATTCTAGCGAAATACGACGATTTCGGCAAATTCGTCTGGCACAATTCTGAAGGTTATTCCGTATATTATAAGGTATTTAATAATTAAATCAGCCTAACACGTGGCCGGTATTATCGGAATTTTGATTTTTACAGTGATATTTTTGAAAATTAATTTTGGGACTTCTAGACGAGTTACATTTTTCCAACCACATTCCTAGTGAATAGCATGAACGGGTAAGTATATCTGTTATTATTTGTAAATTATCTTGTTATTATCTTCAGAGTACGTGTAAGCAATATTCTAGGCAATTTCCTAACAGTTGGCAGGTAGTACTCGAATTTCAAGCTTTTACAATGATCTTTTTGAAAATTTATTTCGAGACTTCTGGACGAGTAAAATTGTTCTAAATGCATTCATAGTGTTTTCCATGAACGTGTAAGTATAGCTGTTATTATTTGCAAAATATCTTGTCCGCATCTTCAGAGTACTCGCAACCGGAAATCTAGGCGTTTTCGGAGGCAATAACACCTAGAAAGTAATGAAAGCGGGCCAGTCAACCGTACGTATGCGACCATGGTTCTCATCTGCCGTATAAATTATAACAACTGAATTGATCGCGTTTTCAGTCAGTCACAATTTCATCCACAATCATAAACTTCGAACTTCTAAAAGTTAGTTTCTGAAATAATGAGGCAGTTCTGCAATACAGTAATAGATACTGATTCTTGGCACTGTAAATTGTTTCTGGCACAGTCATTAGCCATATTGTGGGATTTCTCAATCTACGAGCATTTGTCTGATGGATATTTGAAATTGCATCTCTGGGCATCAATTATGATAAAAGTTGCTATAAAAACCATACCGGTACTACAAGTACTTCATAGATCCTGTGTTACAAGTAGCTATAGTACCTAGGCAACAAATATTCAGATCGTGATGGAGAAAAATGGATTATTCATCTGATTTTATTTAAATTCCAACATTTGCCATCACATCGCTAGGATTACTTTGGAACGCAGGAATTACTAGCGTTAACTTTCTTAACTGTGTTATGCAGATTACAATATGTTGCAATAACTGTTTCAATTTAAAATTATTGCATATCAAATTTAGCTACACTGTATACTATATACACTCGACTACACCACTGCACTGGCAAGAAAGTGATTACTCAAATGACTGCTGCAGCACCGCACGGCATGGTGAAAATCTCGCGGACGCTCATTTCCAGTCTCTCTTGTCACCTTACTTGCAGGTGTAGCACTGATTTACATACACCATTAGAAAGCTCATTTAAAGGAATTTCCAAGGCTATACTATACATAAACATACGCCAAATGTATGCGTTGGTAAGGCTGTTGAGGTGAGCGTCCGACTATGTGAACTGAATTCTGAAACTCGTTATAACTTATTGGATCTAGCTGCTCCGCATACAGTATACGCGCACAGCGCAGCGCAGCTATATTTATCAGGCTGAAGAAATATTCGGAAGAATATTTATTCGTAGTTTAGTAGTATGCTGAGAGGCGTATCCACATATACATGCTAAATCACTGCAGAAAGTCAGTCAGTGATGTTAGGTTATCGCTGCATTAAATGCGCCATAAAGTATACGCCTGCATGCTATAATTCTGTTGAAGTGTTTTTAGCTCGATGTGCATGGAACAATGCCAATGATGTAACTATTGTAAAATGAATGCTATAAGCCTATGCATGGACGATGAGTAGGCCTACTAGCAGGAATGAGGATTTACTTGGAAACATGCCATCATATTTCTTTTCTTTCCATAATTCCCTCTCTTCCCACCACAGCATAAAAAATTCCGATTGATCTATGGAATTTATTCATTCTGTTATTCTGTATGCAACAAGTACTTCTTATATTGCAGTTTATAAGCATATAATTTTAATGAGGCAGCTTATGCTCAAACAAATTACAACCTAATCCTACAAAATGCAGGTGGTAATGATCCCTAGACAATTGTCTAAGGTAATGATCAGCCTAGTATACTTGTACAGCATTCCATATATCATTGGTGCTATTTTCTTATAAGAACCTTTGTTAGCCTATTCTATACCAATTTCGCTCGTACCTCTCCAGGTCTCTCCTAAGTCATTGTACGCATCTCTTAAACACCTGCAAAGCTATACCTAATTACGGTAATTATTATGGTAGTCGGGGTTTGTGGCGCGAGCTACTTGTACAAAGCAATGTTTGATGAGTGACGGGGATATCAGTAAAGGACAGCATTTACTAATTGAAGCCCCAGCAAGCTATTATCGCAATCACTGGGCTGTGTAATTATACTAGCCGCATATTGTTAAGTTCCCGGAACTAATGTGCTTTTGACCTGGTGTGTTAGACCTGGTACCGTGCGTACGCTGGAAGCTGAAGTGGCAAAAGAAGAAAACTTGCATTCCCTGGAGTGTAACGACTGGGCGGGACTCATTTCGTTAGCCAAAAGAGATCGCTCGCTACGGCGAATTGAACCTTGATGGAATTTCCAGCACGACTAACTGCCATGCAAAAATGGTTCCACTCGGGGGCCAAGCATTCCTCCTCAGGAGATTCCTAATTGAATCTGCGACGATCCGCGTCAAGTGGCGTAGAGTGACCTCTTTTTTGACGATATGCTCTTGGGTTGAATCAGATCAAATTAATGGGGGCGTGCCAGCCCCTAACTAGACTCGCTTGGATTTCAAATCCAATTCTTGATATTGGCACTATTTACAGTGATGATATATTTCCCCAGTGCAGGCCAACTAGGGGCTTACCTGAGCGGAAACGTGGAATCGAAAATATTGTCCTCGTTATAAAATATGGAACTTAACAACAGCGATGGGTACAGTACGGATTAAATCAAATCGACCCAGCATCCAGCATCTCCTCTTTTTAAAAAACATTTCTGAAGCATTTATTTGTCATAATAGGCCTATATTTTGTTAAAATAATTTGGGCATTTAGTCCTCTATGTGTATGCTTGCAGATGGTCCAGTCACCGTTTTTTTAAAATATTTGGAAAACCTGGCTGGGATTGTGCATAAAAATAGCAACGTCTCTTAGGGCCGGTTTCACCGAGCTCAGTATATGATAAAACCAGGGTATTTCTCAAAATCCCTATCTATTTGTATGGATTTTCCTAAAGAAACCTGGTTTTATCATATACCAAGCTCGGTGAAACCGGCCCTTAATCCTGGCATTGTTGTTCTGTTTTCTTGCATATCTTCGCATTTACTGGCAACCCACGATTGGAGTGTGATTGATTCCTCTTGGAACTTTTGTTGTTGCTTATAAATAACCATGGTAGGGGGAGGTGTGGTGGCCGTGATGGTAACGTCACGGCTTGCTGAGTGAAAGACCCCAGGTTCGATCCCCGCCTGGGGAACTTTCCTTTCACCTGCGTCAGGAGGGTCTCTGACCTGCACCTTGGAGGTGTCTGGCAACCTAACCTCCTGGGGGACAGCACATGACCCCTTTACAGACCATGCACTTGCACCACATGTTCCCTCCCCAAAATCCCTACCCCTACCCTACATCCTAGACTCCTTGCACCGGTGTATGAAGTTAAACGGAGAGAAAATGGTGGTATCCCACCCCCCTAAAAAGGCTAAGCCTTATCACTGGGTAACGTAAAAAAACAAAAAAAAACATGGTAACACACCCACACTTTTTCAGCAATCTTGCATAGTATTTCCCGAAAATACTGCAAATACGTAATATGAAGCATGGGAATCAGGACAATGTGGGCCGATACGTGTATTTTTTATACTGGGAGAAAAATGGTGAAAAAACATTAATATCTTCCATTCTCATTACGTATCTGATGGGGGGGAAAACGCCGGCCTTTATGCAGACACTTTAGCAGTTTAGCTCACTGATTAATTGTTGAATGAGAAATAAAAATCAAATCCAGGGATAAAGACATGATTTGGAAAGCAAGATTAAGTATACTTCCATCATGTTTCCATTGATATGAGAGGGCGTTTATTAGATTATTCTGAATACTTCGCAAAGTGGTGTCCTCATAATATTACGTATTCTGCTCATGTGTAGGTTATTTTGTGTAGGCCTACTACCTCAAGCCACATGTGGTTATTATGAAGACTGTTATGGAAGAACATTGCAAATGACTTTTGGCAACTTTTCATGAGACAAGCTTTTCTGCCGTGGATCACATGCAACGTGAATGCACTCTTGCTAGAATGTCCGGCTTTTTCTCGGCTAAATCAACAGATGGCGTTGGGTGGACTATACTGTACGAACCAGACGGCCATTTGCTATGTTTCTACATTGTCAACTCAAAACAGCCAAAATGTCATTTACAACGTTCTTCCATCAGTCTTCTTGCATATAATATTACTAGGTTCACCTGAAATTCCTCCATACACCTTCTGTGGCAAATCGCCTCCCACATAGCTCACCATTGTTTCGGTAATATTCAAATTTGTTCCCTTTACTACCGCCCACTACAATCTCGCCCACCACAAAGTGAGACAGGAAGCCGCCCACAAGCCCTCACCCACAGAATTAGTACCCTCAAAGGTATACACCATGCACTGGATTACCTCCGTAGTCATAGAAACAGGTTGAGCAAGAGTTGCTTCACATGACCTTATTTGACCCTCCGTATAATTAAGGTCATTTCTGTATTGCAGTATTTGGAAAAGTTTGCCAGTGTCGTTATTTCGCAAGGTTTCACTGTGGATGTGTGGGCGTTTAGAAATCAAAGTCTCTGGAGAGACAAGAAAAAATATAGCGCACTTGCTCTGCCCTTTGCCGCCTTCAACCTTCTCAGAAGAGCCAAATATATTTTTATCGGTTTTCGGATCCCTAAATACCGCCACAAAAGAGGAGCTTAGGTACGGTCCCACCAGAAAAACAGGGGTACATACAGTAAGAAATGCGTATATTCCTACCTAAGGCCCACATCCAGTCATATATTAGAAATAATAATTGAGTGGTCGGTGGAATAATGGAGTGTCCCAACCCAAAGAAAACGACAAATTTCTGGATACGAGTTTCATAAAATTATGAGATTCAATTAGAAGTGTTTTAAGATTAGTGCCCTCTTTCTACCGACCTCTTAATTTTATTTATTGCAGATAATCGTTTTAGTGAGTGATTATTTCGCACTACGTTGCTTCTAGGTTACATTCTAGCAATTAACAGCAAGACGTGACACATAGTATACAGGGTGTTTCAACTTTTTTGTCCGAATAGTTATCGGAAAATTGCACGTAGCTGCTACTTTGTAAGCAGTGACTTGCAACCGGTGATTTGTCGAAGGAATGGGGAATGGGGAAAAAGAGGGTCACGCATCCCATGGCATGTGTGACCCTCTTTTTTCCAGGCTTGACCCTCAATTTTCAGCTGGCAGCACGTATGCCACTTCAACCTACGATTCGCAGTGAATATTCCCCGTTCCTCCGACACACACCCAATTTACCACGTTTATTGAATCAAGCTTCCAAATATGCACGTTGACTGATGGACAAGAGTAGGAGTAGCCCGGTATTGGAGTATCATGGGATATGTGACGGGACACGGATAGAAGGATGGACGGCGCGGCGGGTCTTCTTCAGGCTGGTACGGTATGGTACTGTCTGAAGGACAGTCGTGACTCTACATCTTGATTCTGGACTTCTGCTGATCCGGCTAGATAGGTCGTCGGACAGGACAGGTACTCGACGATTTGGCCAGGCGGTGACACGCTGATGGACAACTGGTACTCATCATATTGGGCCGATCATGCGTTGACCACTTGCAGGACTGCGTTGTCTGGTGACGGACAGGAACAGGTACTCGTCACACAAGGCAGGACTGCGATGTACGGACCGGACAGCGGTGAGTGAACATCACTTGCAGGATCTGCGTTGTAAGTTGACGGACAGGAACAGGTACTCTTCAACCAACGGCAGGGTTTACGTTGTACGGGCAGGACAACGGTGAACACGCTTTCGTAACAGTTCACGTACTTACACGTCGTAATTGTTCACGTAGCACGCTCTCGTAACTTCACCCGTAACACGTCTTCGTAACAGTTCACGTAACTAGACGTCGCGTCGTAATTGTTCACGTAGTACGACTCCCGAGTTTTTCACCTCCAACCTCTCTCCTTGCACTTCTCTTCTCAGACTGATCTGTCCAGGCGCTGCTCCTGGTCTCGTGTCTCACACTGTATGCTGGGAAGCTTAGCAAGGTCTGTACTGCGGGTAGTGGGTAAATCAGGATAGGGTAAGGGGATTACTCCTTACAACATCGTTGTAATACCCATATAACTCTCTTTCCAACGATTCATGTAACTGGCCGACAAACGAGGTGAAACGACAAAAGCGAGTGGAACTAATTATCGCCCGCGAGGTTTTTACTGATATACAAATGTGAGGTCAATATATTCTGAAACGCAAGGTGTGAATTGTCAATTCCAGTAACCACTTTAAGCAACTATTAGGAAGAGTGAATATGACCTGGATTGTTGCTACCAACGGATTTATTATCGTGACACATGTTCTTGTAATGAACAATCAAACATGACTTTACCATAGTATACACGTGGCTATAGTCTATTAACTGTAAATAAAGTCATCAATTATATTTTATTAGTAATTCTGTTTTATTGGCAGGCTATTGTAGCAAGCGTCATTTACGTTAGTTTGGTTAAAGCAGCCGTCAAATGTATATATACATTTTTCACGAGAATTATGTCCAAATATTTACTCTTGGCCATATTTACTCCGCTATCGTTGCAATTTAAAAAACTGCGCTTAAATTGGAAAATGCATACTTTGAAGTGTAAACCTTAGCTATAATACTATTGCCGACAATAAAACAAAAACTAACAAAAATAATGTAGGCCTACTGCACAGGCGTAATACACCTACAGTCCAAATTAATATTGGATTTATCCTTAAATTCGCCTTGAATTTGTAAGCTGCACAGCCAGGGGCGTATGAAAATATTATTTAACACAAAGCATACTTATATTGATGAGTAGGCTATATAGAAAGTATAGAAGTATCAAAGTATTATGCATATTCAAGAGGGGCGGAAAAGGTGCACACTCCCTGTCGATCAATGGTTAGTTTGCGATTTTCTGAGTCGAAATCACTCCAGTTGATCTGGCGATTTCTGATCCATGATGAAGATGAATTCTTTTGATCTCACCAATATGCTTGTTAGAAAATTTCATCACATCAGATTATCTGGAAACCACTGCTGGTGAGGGTTAGCGGAGCAAATAGATATTTCTAGGCGTTTAGGGAGTCATCATAATTTATTTTTTTTATTTATTTTTTATTTTTTTATTTTTTCATTACCCCACGGGGGGAGTTATGCTACTCCTTAGGGGGGGTGGGTTACCACCATTGGAATTTGATTTTTGGAGCGAGTTTAAGAAGATCTTAATTAGTGTACTCCAAGGGTGGGTGGGAGGGGATGTGCAAAGTGCAAGTGCAATGTCTCTAATCGTCATTTTGTGAACTCCCCCGGGTGGCTTAGTCTATCGGAAATTGCCACCCGAAACGAAGCCAGAGATGGCCCAACTCTGCACGAAAGAAGGTGGGAACCCCGGGTGGGGATTGAACCCGGGACCTTAACTTCCGTGGGCGCGCGCGTTACCGCGGCGCCACTCCGTCTCCCCGAGTCATCATAATTTATTGAAATGCTCTGAACGAAACTGTCTAAGTGTCCAATATTCAGCGTAATTTCAAGTTTCACTTGTTAGAAGATAATTATAGAACAGATCCTGTGTATATGACAGAGACGATGTGCCCAACTATTTCACCACTCTGTTTTCGGTGTGTTCCAATGAAATGTCCGTAGCGGTTTAGGCATATTTGTTGCTAATACGTGGCTTATTTTAAGGAGATACTTTGGAATGTCTAGTTTTCGAGATTATTGAGAAATATGAGCTGTTAGGCTACTATTAGGTTGAATGGGAACAGGGTAATTCCATCTCAACTAAGACGAAGTTGGCACTAGACAATTTTGAATTTTGATTGAAAAAGTTCATATAAATTATACTGTATATAAATACAGTAAAACTTCTAGAAGTCTAACTTCCCCACGTCGAAGTTCTCTATAAGTCGAAGTTCTCTATAAGTCGAAGTTCTCTATAAGTCGAAGAAAATGATGAGCTTGGTTGGTCACAATATAAAATAATAGGAAATAAACTTCCCTAACTCGAATTTCTATAACTCGAAGTTCTCCATAACTCGAAGTGCAGGCAGGGCCTTACAATGGGGATGGGATATCAATGCATTTTCGTCTCCCTAAGGGCCATTTTCTCGAACAGTGGTTCAAATGTAAACCCGGTTCAAAGCCGGTTTAAACCCTTGACAACAGCTAGGTAACAACAATCAAAGCAGGGATTAAACTGGCTTTGAACCCGGTTTACATTTGAACCACTGTTCGAGAAAACGGCCCTAAGTCGTCGTTCATGTTGGCGATTACGGAAATTTTTCTCATTTCCCAGCCGAAGAGTCGAGAGTAGGCCACATGTACAGAAAGGCTCAATTTCCTGATCTCCGTCTACCAGATGTACCGAAAGAAGTGTTTGACTCTGTTGTGACAATTTAATCCTTGAATCTAAGAGTAGGCAAATGTCCACAACGGACAGTTTTTTTTACAACAAAACAACGATGAACATTGTAAGTGTGATAGTGACAGTTATTTTTAAGTTTTGAACACATTTCGTCCTGGATATAAAGGTACGTTTCCTTATATCGTTACGTATGTGCTTAAAAAATTTCAAACTTCTCTAACTCGAATCTTCTATAACTCGAAGTTTTTTCCCGGTCCCATGGAGATTCGACTTATAGAAGTTTTACTGTACATATATATAGACTACTCACAATCTTGTGAAATATCAAGTTTGAATCTTGCTACTCAAAACCTTGTAGAAAAGGGCCATGCTGAAAATAATTTTCAGCACGGCCCTTTTCTACAAAACACTTTTTCTACGAAACACATTGGCCTAGCTGATTTTCCTCCTAGCTTAATTATTAAGCTCGGAGGAAAATCAGCTAGGCCAATATTTCACGAATTTGTTTATTGGTCTGGGAAATGAGCAGCCACGTGTAAAATGGCCCACTTCGACGCCATCGAAAATATTAGCTGTGTTTCGTTTGCAGGCTTCCCCCTTGCATTACAGGTCCATGGTCCATCTGGTGCCTTGGGCGTAACCCATTTTACCCAGGCGCATCGCAGGTCATGTGTGCACCTCCTTTTTTCCAGGTCAACCCAGCAGCAGGGTTGATTACATGTGTGCTGCTATTGGCAGCTAATATTTCCGATGGCGCCGAAGTGGGGCATTTTACACGTCGCTGCTACGTCATCGCAAAATCGCTGCTATTAATCGCCGTTATAAAACGACACTTGAAGTTGGACCACCCTGTATATTTGCCCAAAATCAACTATACGTGTGCACCGTGGGGAGACCTCACATACTATTTCTGGTGTCATACTTCAATAGTGAGTCGTGTATGGTTAGCTAGAAGAGAAATCCCCACAACATCGCTTTTATATCGTCCACTTGATAATATTCCAGTTTCATTTCCGTCATGTGGAACAGGAAGAATTCGGAAGCTTCATAGATAAATCGAAGAAACTTTTCAAAATCTTCACAGAAGCATATGTCGTATTACACACGACTGTCAGTATTAACACCTTCGTAAATTTTTAAAAAAATTAAATAAATTAAACGGCTTTGTAAAAGGTCCAGGGGAATTCCCTCGTACAGTACCGGATTTCATCTGGTCAAGAAAGAAATTCGTAAAATGCAGATCTGATTTTCCTCCGGATCCAATTTTCAGAATGGTTCACGTTATTGCGCATTATGGCTCAGTCTTGGTATTTCACGTTAGGTCGTGGGGTGTGTACACCAACGAATTTTTCCCAATAAAATCCGAGATGGAAGGGCGCCAATTCGTCTGAATTGTGATGGAAACCAGCCATCTTTTTTAAACAAAATCTCAGATGCCAATGCTCCAAAGCTTTCACTAGCGATGTCTTAAGCCAGGAAAGTCATGGCAATTAAGGCCTGAATTAATATTTCCATTCGACGTAATGCTACTAAATAACATCTTTGAGAGCCTCTAAAAGTAATTGCTCAATGGTAACTGATTTGTAATAAATAACGTAATGTTAAAAATACTTAACCGCAGTGGACATTTCAATTGTAACTCACTGCATGATGTTTGTGTAATTATTGTGATGATTATTTAGGTTGATAGCCGGAACATTTTGGCGAGAAAAATTTCGAAAGTTGCATGAGATTTAAAATATAAAGTAAATTTGCACTCTTAATTGTGCCGTTGCCTCCATGCAAATATAAATAATTGTCAAATATTTATTTATAATGTAAACTGCAACATTCAGATGGTGCACAATACCTAAGACCACAGTTCCACACAAGGGATATAAATTTATATTGATTAACACCGCACCAACCAAAGTGGGACTCACAGGATACAGTGTATTTGAAGTATCACTTATCAGTAGTTTTAAGCAGTTATTTCAGAGTAGATACTTTTCGACGTCACCGAAAACATTAGCTGCTAATATTAGGTTGTATGATGTATAATTTGAAACTAATTCAGGGGATTCAACTATATCAATCTCCGATACCATGGGGTCAAAACTGCTCACTGGCAATGTCATAAGCTAGAAAATATCGAACTTTAAAGCCTGAATGAATGCTTCCATTCAAACTAATAAGAACAGGTAATATTTTTGATAACTCCTAAAAGAAACTGTTCGAAAGATGCTGTATTCATATGGGCTCATTATTTCAAAGAGGGGAATTTCCCCTATCATATCAATTAATATTTAAATATATACTTCAGGTGTTTTGCAAGATGGTTCGAAATTTATTACTCATAACTCCTTTTATGTCATTTATAAATAGTCGAAATGATAATTATAATATTCCCATGTCTATTTATCAAGGCTACAAACTTCACATACGAATGAGATAAATTCGGTACATACTCTAATTAAACTATTTTTATAAAATGAACTTTTCCTCTCGCAGGCCTGCCAAAATATGAAACATGATTTTAGCATACCTGGCACAGCCGCACATGGTCATTATAATATTTTATTATAATTGTGATTCCCAATGAATGGCTCTAACCTTGAAACGGATTAAACCAGCCTATAATAAATCCAGCATGTGTAAATGCACATATTGGTGTACTATCGGGTTCAACTACTTTTGGCCACTTTATCCTGGTCTTGAAGCAACCCTTCACACACACACACACACCCTTAACATGGGGTCTGTGCGAAGGGTTGCTTCAAGACCAGGATAAAGTGGCCAAAAGTATATGAACACGATAGTACTGTACATCGCACCTATATGCTACAAATGTCCGCAAAGGAAGATGTTCCACAATTAATTCTAGCACTATTATTTTTCCTTTCTACAGTAGTCCAAGTGGAGTGTTAAAATTTATTCCACAGACACCCAATAAAATGTGCATCGCCCAAATGACTCCGTAGGAAAAAAATATATTATTAATGTTTCCCTTACTCACTGTAAAATCATTTACAGAGCATACCAGGAGTTCAAATCAGATTGTTTCGTCGCAGGAGCCAGCCAAGGCATGTCATCGCACATGAAGATTCCCCCACAATCGGAACAATTTTGACAAAAACCTGCCCCTCTTCAATGTAGTTACAGTGTCATTTATTCAGGAAGGTGATTTATTCATATGTCCAAGTGGTCAAATATTCTACTCTGTCTAACCATGTGACATGTGCGTACTGCGTGCCAAACGTCAGGCCTGTGTACTCACGTCACAGGAGCCCATGAATGATGGGTTGGCCCAGTAGAGATGTGCGGAAGTCAAAGTCCTCGCTCAAGGTAGGGAGGTCACCCAGTCACCCTCTCGATTTGATGGCCACACTTGACCTCGATGCTGCCCCTGGGCGGCTTCCTTCCGGGATCAATGGCGGATGGCGGTAGAAGGAGGAGGGGGGAGGGGGAGGGATGCTTGTAGAGCTTCTTGTCTACCTCTTGCGGAGCTAACTGGAAGCATATTGGCGATCGATGATGGGGGAGGTGGGGAGGGGGCGTAATAGACGCGATAGGTGTTTAGGGAAAACAGATAGGTTGCAGAGGTTGAGAGATATTGACTGATTTGAATTGATTTATCAGATGTTTATGCATATTATTTAACAGCGAATAATAATAACCTATGTCGGATTTATATTGCCAATTTTCTTAGCAGATACCTCTGGCTATTATTTTAGCTTGATCTATACTGTGCAGAGTACATGTCAAGCACAGGCACAAAACAAGTTCAAGTATTCTTGCCTTGAATGGCAATGAAATCTGAACCTCTTTGTTACACACAATTACTAGTGGATTTTCACTGCCATATGGCGGCTTGCTTGCATAGGTTTGGAAGTGAACGAGCAGAATAGAGATTGTTACTGAACAGAAATCGTTACGGATAATTGGCCTAATTGGCATTATTTTAGTCAAATTCTATTACGGCATTTTTACGAGTCACTGCCTAAAAGCAATATACAGCTTTCTTCTCCACATGCAAATCTGGTTCAATTTAACAACCGACGCGACGACTCATATGAAATTTTAACAAATTATGATAAGTATAAAATAGTAATTCGCATTCGTGTAATGTCATAATGTGTAATGTCACCTCTTCATGAACTGAGACAATTTTCGATGGTATAACGGAGATTTACAATCACAATACTAAGCAGTGTTGATACATGCTGCTTACATCCTATAGAGATAGAAGAAACTACGCTCGTGTCGATAGTACAAAAAATTATTACTCTATATATCCACAGGTTATACTGTAGAATCGACCTGCAAGATGATAAATTATTACTTAATAATTTGCTCCTGTGGGAATTTTGCATGACATTGGGCAGTAGCGTTGGGCGCAGATGAATAATATTTTCATAACCGGGCAGTGAGCGGCAAAAAATCATGGGTGTATAATATTCCTCTCATCTAACACCTGGGATTAAAAAGGTGCCCAAAATGAGAGCAGTGTTACTCAACTTACAAGTGCTGGAAAGTGACATATTCTCGTGTGAATCTGATCTTTTAGGCCTACTAAATCTATACTGAACTGTTACCGGTAGTTGATAAAAATTATGGTAATACCTGACTTGCACAGTTTAAGTCTAGCCAAGTGCTGCTATCTCGTAGGCTACTATTGACAGGTCACATGTGCCTCGTCTCTCATCATACTATAACCATAATCAAGCCTGTTTCAGGTATGATAGGATTAAAATCCTTCTTGTCAGCCTACAATTAACCAGTGCCAATAACGTACATATTATGACATTCACCAATGCCGGTACAGTAATATATTGTTGCGCTGCCATTTGTTCAACTGCCAATTGCCAATCGGAGCGCCAGATGGCAGATGAGTATTCCCCAACACCACAGTTAGTTCAAATATTTGCCTCCAGGTGGAGGAAGCGTGTGGCTCCCATATCAAGACATAAAACGGTACCTATCGCACGTGACACACAGTACCGGTATACAGGCCTACTTATTATTTTTACAACAGGCCGTATTCTATTCACTAGAATTAGCAGGCTTCATAGCCACATCTTAAATCGGAACTGTTGCCGTGATAATAAACAGTTGAAGCAAAAAAAAAGGGGGGGGGGGGTTCCTTCGTCAATCTTCACTCCCTAATCCTTCAATAAAAAAGTTCGTTTATGTCCACAGTAACAAGGAAAAGAAAAAAGTTCTATTTCCCCAGCCTCACAATGCACATTACGACAGATTGGCTTTCATCATTCCTTACTCGTAAAAGTGGCAGATATTACGCCACCTTTAATACTTTTTTCAAAACTATTTTTGTACGGTGTTTCATAATATTATATTCATAAAGAGGGTTAAACACAACATTTTGTATGGTATGCAAGTATTCTGTACATATGCCTACCATTAGAGATTTAGTTTCACCTGGAACACAAAATTCACGACCCTTTGGGATTAGATGGCACATAAAAAATGAAAAAAAGTAGGACGTGAATACAAAAAAACGTGGGGACCGGTCCAGCGACAGTGACCAGGAAGAGACAGGACAAAGAGAAGTATTTTTTAGCAGGAGGGGTGGGGGACGGTGTTAAAAAAAAAGAGAGAACCCAGAGATGGACCCCACCACCCCTTTTCCCACACTCTAATAGTGGCGTAAAAAAGTGTTTTGGACTGTTGGAAAAGTGCTGGTGGATTGTCCAGCACTAGACGGTTAGGAAATTGCCGTTGCACACATGAATACTTTCTTATGTTGATAACGTATAGACAACTCATGTTACTGATAGGACCTATCGCATTGGACGAGAGACCATTATTGCACATAGGCTACTTTTGCTTCCCGTACTGTAATATTATCATTTATCCATGTATTTGCAGTGTAGTTGAACCATTAGCCGGCCCGAAAGAAAAAAAAAACACTATAATCTACATTTATCGAAAAGATCGATACCGGTAGTATTTATTTTTTATTGAAAAACTCTGGCAACAGGTCTCATGCATCTATATTATTAATACCATACTGTGATGACGATTCCTCCCGCTGTGTAGGGCCTACAGCATTGCAAGTGATGTCAAAATTTAGCCCGCGTGTCCTATATTTGCAATAAACTTTTGCTTTCTGGAAATAGTGTCAGGGAATTTATAAAATGCAAAAAACGCCAATCGCCTTTTTTTAAAAACCCAACCACCACGGAGTTCCTATAAATGCTGTTCCGGCCGCGGGCGCTACCTCCTCATCGTCTTACTTCGGTACTTCGCCATCGGTTGTCGCTGGTCCGCGTCTCTCTCTCTCTCTCTCCACTTTCGCAATTTTGCCAAAAAAATTGCCAAATTTTGGCAAGTTGGTGCCTAGTAAAGCATTATTTTACGCATTTCCCTTGGCATTTCCCCACCTCTTATCTTACGCCAACCATATGCCGAAAAAATATTTGCCTAGCAAAATTATGGTTTCATACCCAACAGCTGAACAGCAGGGAACAATTGAGGAACCAACTGCAAGGGCCACGGTTCACTTAATCAAACTCTACACGTCATAAAAAGAGCCTGTTACTCTAATAAGCATTCGGCGTATTTTATTTTTTTACAAAAAACGTGCTTATATTACGTCAATTATTAACATAATTTAATGATGTAATACTTCAAGGTACAAACTTGATTATATCTGCCATTTTTACACATAATTTTTCAATCATAACCACTTTTGAGCGACTATAACGCCAGAGCCTCAAAGCATTTCGTTCACTCAAAAATGAGTGGCAACAATGTGGGAAACAAATGGCGTGGGAGGAAACAACGCAAACGGAAGATGTGCTTTGGTAGGTGTCTACCCCCCCTCACCCTCTCCCCATTCCCCACAACCAGCATTCCCCCCCCCCCCCCCCCCCC